>MKGJ01000457.1:1451-17398 GCA_002018255.1 Bretziella fagacearum | reverse complement strand
TTTTTTTTTTTTTTTTTTCTTGACTGTTTAGCTCTACTGTCAATATTTATAACATGGTCTGCTTTTTTTTTTCTTCATATCTTGACATTATGTGTTTGCCCATTTGCATGTGAGCCTTTTTGTATTTCGACGTTTGCCATGTTTTCTAGTTCTAGTTAGCCAATATCATAACATTTATGATCATTATTACCTAAAAGTACGCGCATGTTTTTAATAGGGATACATACTTTTTTGATTTCAAGTGCCCGATCAGGATTTATTCATTCAAAGCCATGTACCCTAGTGTCATAAAAAACATCACTGAAACCATATCCTCCGCATTTTCAGACTCGCTTATGGTCCGTGATGAATCCAGAAATCATCATGATACCCGACATCCCGAAAGCTGTCCCACCCCCTCATTAAACAAACCAAAATATAAGAAAAAACTAGCCTAGTGAAAAAAACGTTCAAACGACCCGCGTAATTTTGGAGTACAGTACAGCCTGGATATCTGCGTGCTCAGAGGGACTAAGGAAATATGGATAGGGGCTGTGGGTTTTCGAATCGTCGTAATGGTGTACATCAAAGTAAGACGAATGCTCTAGTCAGCGTTATATATATATATGGCCGACAACCAAGAGACAAGAGGTAACAGGGGATCAGAGGCATGCCAGCGCTCAAGATGACAAACATAACAAGGACACTGGATTTAACCAGAGAACTCAGGAACCTTGTTCTGCTCCCACTTGCCGGGAACCAGAGCCAGAGGAACAATACCAGACACATGCATATCGGGTCCGAATATGTGGGCGTTGAGGCCGAGCTCTTGAGTAGCGACCTTCATGTTCTTGAGACCCTCCTGGTAGTTAGGACCGGCACGACGGACCCAGATAGAGACGTTGTGCTCCTTGAGAGTGGGGGCGAAGTCGCGGAGCGCACGAATGACTCCCTTAAAGGTCGAGGCGACGTTGGTGAAGTTGGCGATACCACCTAAAAAGAGACGGAAAAGAAGTTAGAGAATCGGATAAAAAGCTCAAGCAGTAGAACAAGACAAACAGGAGGCAAATACAAGGATAAAAGGGAAAACTTACCGCCAATGAAAAGAACCTTGCCCTTCTCGTTAACAGGAGAGCGGAGCATCAGATCAAGGACCGTCCGGGTGTAGTGGTAGGTCTGAGACTCGGTGGGAGCACCAGAGTATTCACCATAGTTTGCGACTGGAAAGTAAAAATCACAAGTTAGAACCGAGATATTAGGACCAACCACACCAATCATGCGAGACATAAGAAATAAGGGTCAAAACTTACGTTCATCGGCAAACCCGCAAGAAGCAATGGCATCGGCGTAAACGACCGAGGCACCACCACCGGCAACAAGGGTCCAGATGCGGCCACCCGCGTTCAGGACAGTCAGCTTCAGCGAAGCACCGGTTTTTGCGTCGAGGTCGGCAATGTAAGCCTCCTCCTTGGTCAGCTCACGACCAAAGGGAGCGGGGAAGTCCATTGGGGGACCAGCGTCGATGTTAATTTTCTCGCCGTTCTGTGAAGCAACGGCGGTGATGCCCAGGGCTGCGGGTGAGCGAGCGATGGCCCACTTGACACCGCACTCGTGGTCGGCGGTGCCGTCGAGTTTGGCAGCCATGTCAAGAAAGTGGACAGAAGCTTCTGTCTTGGCCTCGTTGGGGATGACAACCAAAGGGTTGATCTCGAGGTACGTGAACTGGCACTCCACATAGACAGCGTAAAGGCGGGTGATGAAATCCACCACTGCAGAAAAAAAAAAGAACATAGTTAGGTTTGAGCTCGTGCACAGCAAAATGTGAAAATGAAGATGATCAAAACTTACAAATATTGTGCAGACCGGCAGGGACCTTCTTCAGGAGGGTAGCAGCAATCTCGTCATTGGAGGGGTACTCTGCCAGGTCGACGGGAATGAGAATCTTCTCCGCCTTTGCGTCGACATCACCGACATCAACACCACCCTCGTGGGTGAACAGAATCCAATCACCCTATAGAAAAAAAATATATTAGAGATTATACTAACATTTGAGCCGACGTCAAGGTGCCACTGAAGGAGACTAGATGGTTAGTATAGTGGGGTCCCGTAGTGATTGACAGAGCGCAAAGGTTGTAGAGATATGACTTCTGGAGAATGCTGCTGTCGGTAGAACCAATGAAAGTGAAAATCAAAGCACCAGAACCATCCAGGTGAGAACGGAAATGTTGAACAAGGTGTGGAAAAACTTACATCACGAACCGACATGATGTTGATGTAGTACTCAGTGTCCTGAGGATGCGGGACGAAGGGCTCGACCTAGAAACGCGAAATGTACAGTTAGTATAAATCCGGACAACGGGTGGAGACCGGGACGTTGCTTGAAAGTGGTCTTTGTCAATCTGGGAAAGGAGGAAGAGGGGGGATGAGAGTTACCAGGAAGTGTCTGAGCACGCCGGTGGTCGTCTCGACCAGCTGCTCCTTGCCGGCGCGGGCGGCAACCCACTCACGAGCCTCAGCCCAGGTCTTGTTCAGGGCGAGGAGACCAGACTTGCCACGACGCTTGATCAACTGATCGGGCTTGGCGACAAACTTGGCACCGGGAGCGAGAAGCCAAGGGTAGGTCGCCTCGGCGGCATCAAGCACGCCGTTGACATCGTCACCCTCGTTGAAGTGGAGAGTGGCGAGTTTGGACGGAGGGTTGTGGGTAGTGGGAGCAGGAAGAGGAGAAGGCTTGATAACCTTGGAACGGGTCAGGTGGTAGTTGACAATGGCCTTGCCATCGGCCTCGTAGATGGACTTTGCAGACATGATGAGATGACAATGTTCGGTGTTCGACAGAAAACGAAACCAAAGAAAAGATGAGAATTGATACAAGGTGTGTCTGGTAAAGACCGAAGAGAGTGATCTAAAAGAGAAAAGGATCTATGATCTGAAATGGTTAGAAAGGGAGGGTATTTAAGCTTTTCAGGAACAGCACAGGATATCGACAAGAGGAGTCGAGTTCTTGGTGTTTTGATCGACACTTGGAAAGAGGTAGAGGAGCAAAAAAGAGAGATGCGCAAGGTAGAGATTCATAAAGTTGAAGCAACGACAGGGACGTCGTGAGAGCTGAGAGAATAACGACAACACCGAGCTGGTTGGCAACTAACTGTAACGGGGAATGCTACGGAGAGAGAGAGAGGACCAGCGCGCTTGCGAAGTCGGGGTGGATCTTTGGTTGATATTTCAGATTTCAGTAGGCAAAACGCCCAAACAGGGCGTTGGATGTTTGGATTGGCGGGGAACTTTGATGGAGGGGTATGCTATTGCAAGCCTCCATTGTGAAATCTTGTGCCCAAAACCATCATCGAGGAGCACTGAAAAAAAGACCATGAAGATGATCCACGGCGCCTTAAAGGCGGCTGAAATTTGAATTCAAGTTGAATCCAAAAAAAAAAAAAAAAGACCGCAGTATAAATGAAGGAGCCAACGCAATAATAAAAGACCAACGACCCTTATCGTACGTTGAAAAGAATAGAGGGGAGGAACTAACGACTTACATCACTTTAGAAATATCAAAACAGCAACGATACACGCAATTATGTCACGCCGATGAATGGAGTAGAAGGAGAGGAGGATAAAGAAAGGTAAGAAGTTCAGCCAAGTTGAGAAGTGGGAAGTCGGGACTTCAATAACAAACTGAGAATCGAGGAAGGTGCCGGCTCACTTGTACCGAGAAGGAAAGGATGAAAGGCAAGAGCATACGTAAAACAGAGAACCATGGAATTGTGAAGAAGTTGAATAAAAAAGAACAAGTAAAATGGCCAACTTTTCTCAGCGGGGTTTTCAATGACTAGGGCACTGAGATGAGGTAAGAGGTTGCGTAGGCGGGTTGTTAAAAGTCAGTGAATAGAGGGGGGAGCTGATCAGTACCTAGATACTTAGACACTGATATGGAGTAGAGGTCAAAAGGCGAACGATGGATGTTTGATGGGGATAAGGATGGGGATTTCGAGACACAGTGCAGCGCACGGCGTGCCATGGATCCATTATTCTCGTTGGGCCCAATTCTAGCAGCCTGAGCACTAAAATGAGCTTGCCAGTTGTAAAGACACGAGCTTCCCCAGCGCCACGAATAGAGAAAGTAAAAGCTTGAATCACAAATAGAACTAGATATGGTGATTGTAAAAGTTAGACTTTCTCCAGAATGTGAAACCATCCATTGTTTTGCGCTATATCATTTCCCCCTACAGCTATCACAAGATGAAAAAAAAAAGGCAGATTACTGGGTGCCATTTCTCGGGCTCAGAAAGCGAGAAGTCGCTAGGGCGGGGTATAGGCAACGAGCCCAAAGCACACGGAAGAGGGGCAATGCACAATAACTCAACTCGATCGGCAATAATGGAAAGCACCAACGAATGGTCATAGCACGCCAGCCACTTTCTAAAATTTACATATGCAAGTACCTACTTAAGTAATTACGTAGGTTGAGAGTTGACTCACCCACTATGTAATAGCTTCACAAACAGTTTTGTGAGTTTGATCCACTATCTTCAGATTGATTAGTCGATGCTATTGTGCTCTGATTAGTGGATTTTATCTCACATTGGCGCCCTGTCAGTTAAGCAGCGCGCCCTAATTGGTGGCCCCCAACGGAAATTGTAAGCGCAAATTTACCCCGCTGCCCCTACGGTACTTGCGATGGTGATGTAAAGACCCTGGTGCTGTTAGAGCCGCCCAATGCTTGGTTCTCAAGTGAAATTTAGTTGGCGTCAATCAAAGCTGAGCATCTTTTTTCTAGGCGCATGCAAGCCCGGAATTTCACGACTTTTTTGACAACATCTCGGTTGTGTCAAAGATCACGATCCCCACCTTCTGAAGCAACCCCTTCATTTGCGAGTGCTTGGCGTGACTTTCTGGAACCCTAGGAGAATCGCACGATACATCATGCACTTACCTATCTACTTACTTACATCTCGGACATTGCACCGTCCGTAACATGTGCGCAAGGCTAACCATATCACCTCCTTCCTGACCAATTTGGGATTTGATGCCGCTCGCATTCGGGTTGGTTCTATTGATGTTTGCCTACGCTGGTAGTTTCCGGACTCTAGATGGGGAACTATATGTGTTGGGGTCATCAAATCACATAGAAACGGTAAGCCCTTGCGTCGGAGTTATGTGGTAGTTGACGCACGAGACCATCTTCATTCAGATCTGAGAGCAAGGGTTACCACAACGTCGGCTCTTGCCGGAGTTGTTTATTGATCTATTCACACGCAAGCCGGGTTGACTCAACATTATGAAAGCGACTTCATGACGGATTTTACATCATGATAAGCTCTTTATATACCCTTGAAACTCGAGCGTTGACCTATGAAAATACGAATTATTTCCAATGGTTGGGGAGCTGACTGTTCAATCTTGCATACGCAAGTTCTTTCTTGCGATAAGTCACTATAAATCTCATGGATCAACCTATCAATATGCCACTCTATGTCTTCTATATGAGAATGCAAGCGCTTCATAAAGCTATATAACCGAAAGCAAGCATTATATAAACTTTCTCTTCCGATTGATAATACATACCGGTTGTCTGACGCTATTCCAGTATTTCCCAGCGCTAGTTTGATACCTGGATACGTCTTGAACAAGATTGCGTCTATAACTTCCTAGTTTAGTGCTTCTGACTAGCGTGGTGGGCGTAGCTGTAGCTTGGAGCTCTGAATAGTTCAGTGGCAAATTTCTAGGGCACTTCAATGTTAATGGACGACGACCTTTTAATGTTGTTTGCTGAGGGGGTAAATGGATCAATCTGTATATCACTTTATTGAGCTGTTATGTCATCCCAATGAAGAAAAAAAAAGTGGTTGGGCCTGACAATTAAAAAAAAAAAAAAACAATGATATCAAGTTGATTTGTTGAGTGAGAAATGACAACTTCTCCCAATCTGGACCAAGTGCGTCCTGTAATGACTTACCTCGCCACACTGCCTGCAGCTTGATCTTATCATTCCCCTTTTTGGACAACATTGCCCGACCACTGAGCCAACGAAAGGCTATCGGGACTACAGACAAATTATCACGGCCAACACGATTATACTTATAAAATGTCTCTAAACTACTACTTTGTAGTGGGAATTGCTTAGTGTCTGTCCACTGCAAATGTTAGGGACACAACGATATGTGCGGGGCATCCCGGGAGCCCGCATGTTGAAGTGGGTACTGCAACATCATCGACTGACACTACCGGAGCTACGCAAGTGGCTTCTAAGAACAAAATTGGGCCTGAGGGCTCACATGATCTCCCAATCAGCCTGGAAATTTCCAAAGACAATAACCTGCGTTTACAATTTTTGATCTTGTTCCCTTGTTGTAAGTTGCAATAAAACATAGGTATGTCCCTTCCTTAATTATCAAAATCGTATGTTTTGGATGCAGAGACGCAAGTTCCTGCCTCCTCGGCCTAACGGCTCAACGGCTCACTATGAAATGCAACAAACATCTTGGCTCGGAAGTACGCATAAACAAGAGCCGAAGTTATGGTTCACCGGCTTCTGGTTGTCTAACGGCACTACTTGGTTGGAGGGAACAAAGCTGCCAGCCGACCGGAGGGGGGTGGGTCGCAAATTTGCCAACAGAGGTGCGCGCAGAATACCCGCCATTCTACTTTGTGCCGAACAAGCTTCCCGTAAGAATTCCACAGACTCCGAGTATTTAGTAAAATTGAAGAGGCTTATAAAGAAACAAAACGGTTGTAATTCTGGAAGTGCATCCTCGGGAAACTTCATTTTGCACTGTTACTTCCTCGTCTTCAACGGTACATTTTGGGAACATGGTTCGGGTTGGCGCCTGTGTTTAGGCTTGGCTTACTTCGCTGACATCGTATAATTGCCCCAGGCGATCGCTCCGGACTTCCTGATAAGCACACTGAATTGTGGGCAGAATGCCTCGGACCTGATCTCTTTCAGCTCGTGGTGAGACTAGAGTCCGTGAAAGCGAATTAGACCGGGCTCATGTGATGCTTTGTCCTCCCTTCACGGACTTGGAGCATCATGTATACCTCCTTTCACAGGACAATAGTAGTGGGTGGTTTGTTTGGTTGAGCTAAAGCGCCAGCCCATCCATCCCTTTTGGGGTGTCTTGCAGCTCAACTACCAAATTCATTGAGGTGCACGAATAACAATAAATAAAGTCCTGGCACACAGTGTCAAATACTCCCGCCCCGGGTACCCCTGTCATTTGAAGCTCGCGGACCCGTTACTTTCCTGGCAAGAACGACTGCCCCTCGAGCCTTCACTTTGAGCCCCCGAAAAAACCTGTATCAGTTACCAGTGCTTCTTGAGGGCTAGCAGAGGAAATACAGCGCTGTTGGGCAAAGTATTAGTGGCCATCGGAAGATCAACTAAATCATGGCAAGAGCTTGCGCGTCCGTCATAAACTCAATCCCCAACTGCCACCCAACATATTTTTTTTCTCCTGGCCTCCCCTCTTTCTTTTGTGGGCTCTCTTTCCTTCCTATTTCTCCTTTAACTTTCGAATGAAATCCATTCTCTTCGCTTTTTACAGTTGAAGGGAAAGAACATATGTCCACGGGCCATTAATTTGCTACAGTGTCTACGTGAGTTCTTGCTTGTTCAGTTAACCGGTAAGTCCAATAGCCGATGCTTTCTCGGTTGTAAGCATCAGTTGCCTTCCCTCGAAGCCCATAACCCCGCCATCCTGATAATAAAAAAAACAAAGAAGTAGTGGTGACTTAGAGAGAACCTGATTCTAGGTTACAGAGCTTCTTGGTCCTAAAAAGACAAGATCACAGCACTGAATATCTGGCTCAGACCGAGAAAATTAGGCGTTGCGAGCTCGGCGTTCAAGTCACAAATCTCAGTGTCTGGCCAGTCTGGAGCTGACACAAGTGGCCTGCCTGCCTTTGCTTGATTTCGTCAGTTACAACAAGCAAGCTTTTTGTTTTCCTGCCTTGGATCAAGCTTTTACTCTTTTTCTCTATTTCTCTCCTCATCGACGAATACTTTAACCCTCGTCCTCCCCGTGAGAATCATCACTGGAAATCAAAGACTGACGCGCATCACTCTCCTTTCTTCCTCTTCCGCAGGCTTCCTTCTTTCATCTCGAGTTTTGTCGAGCAGCCTTTGTGTTTATCACTCCTGGTCTACTCAATACCGCCTCTCAACTATCACCACTTCTTTTCTTCACCTTACTCTCCACCTTTACCACATTCACCATGGCTGCCCCCGCCGCTGCTAGTGGCCTGTCGGCCAACGACAACATCGCTCGTTTCGGTGCCCCGAGTCGTCCTCTGAGCCCCCTTCCCATTGGCTCGCTCTTCTCCGACAAGACTCGTTGCTTCGTCTACGGTCTCCAGCCCCGTGCCGTCCAGGGCATGCTCGACTTTGATTTCATCTGCAAGCGGAAGAACCCTTCCGTTGCGGGTATCATCTACACCTTTGGCGGTCAGTTTGTGTCCAAGATGTACTGGGGCACCAATGAAACCCTCCTGCCTGTCTACCAGGAGGTCAAAAAGGCTCTTGACAAGCACCCTGACGTTGATGTTGTTGTCAACTTTGCCTCCTCCCGCAGTGTTTACAGTTCGACTCTTGAACTGATGGAGAACCCTCAAATCAAGACGATTGCCATCATCGCCGAGGGTGTTCCCGAGCGTGTAAGTCATTTCCCCCTGTTAATCTCTCCATATATCACATTCGCCGTATTTTTGCCCCGCCATATCGTTTTGGGAGCAGTTAGTTCCGATTCCCTAGTTACTTGCCAGCTCTTGGGCCCATTAGTTACTAACAGCTGCCTTAATTTCAACAGCGCGCCCGCGAGATCGCTCACATTGCCCAGAAGAAGGGTGTCACCATCATCGGTCCCGCTACCGTTGGTGGCATCAAGCCCGGTTGCTTCAAGATCGGCAACACTGGAGGTATGATGGACAACATCGTCGCCTCCAAGCTCTACCGCAAGGGTTCCGTCGGCTATGTCTCCAAGTCTGGTGGTATGTCAAACGAGCTGAACAACATCGTCGCTCAGGTTACCGACGGTGTTCACGAAGGTGTCGCTATCGGTGGTGATCGTTACCCTGGTACCACGTTCATCGACCACCTTCTCCGCTATCAGGCCGATTCCGAATGCAAGATTCTTCTGCTGCTCGGTGAGGTGGGAGGTGTTGAGGAGTACAAGGTGATCAAGGCCGTCCAGGATGGCGTGATTACCAAGCCCATTGTCGCTTGGGCTATCGGTACCTGCGCCTCCATGTTCAAGACCGAGGTCCAATTCGGTCACGCCGGTGCCTTTGCCAACTCTGAGCTGGAGACCGCTGTCATCAAGAACCAGAAGATGCGTGAGGCTGGTTTCCACGTCCCCGAGACCTTTGAGCAGCTCCCTGCTGTCCTCGAGGAGGTCTATAAGAAGTTGGTCTCTGATGGCACCATCGTTCCTGCTCCCGAGCCCGTTGTCCCCAAGATTCCCATGGACTACTCGTGGGCTCAAGAGCTCGGTCTTATCCGTAAGCCCGCCGCTTTCATCTCGACCATTTCCGATGATCGTGGCCAGGAGCTTCTGTATGCCGGTATGCCCATCTCCGACGTTTTCAAGGAGGATATTGGAATTGGTGGTGTCATGTCTCTGCTGTGGTTCCGTCGCCGTCTTCCCGAGTATGCCTCAAAGTTCCTTGAGATGGTTCTCATGCTCACTGCCGACCATGGTCCCGCTGTCTCTGGTGCCATGAACACCATCATTACCACTCGTGCCGGCAAGGACTTAATCTCCTCCCTTGTTGCCGGTCTCCTTACCATTGGTTCTCGTTTCGGTGGTGCCCTGGACGGCGCCGCCGTGGAATTTACCACTGCTTTCGACAAGGGCCTGTCTCCCCGTGATTTCGTCGACGGCATGCGCAAGGCCAACAAGTTGATTCCCGGAATTGGTCACCGCATCAAGTCGCGCAACAACCCAGATCTGCGTGTTGAGCTGGTCAAGGACTACGTCACGGCCAATTTCCCCACCCACAAGCTTCTCGATTACGCTCTCGCTGTTGAGACTGTCACCACATCGAAGAAGGATAACCTTATCCTGAATGTCGACGGTTGCATCGCTGTCTGCTTCGTCGACTTGATGCGCAACTGCGGCGCCTTCTCGCCCGAGGAGGCTGAGGACTACATGAAGATGGGAGTCCTCAACGGACTGTTTGTCCTTGGTCGCTCGATTGGTCTGATCGCCCACTACCTCGACCAGAAGCGTCTGCGTACTGGTCTGTACCGCCACCCTTGGGATGACATCACCTACCTGCTGCCCAAGCTTACAAACGGTCCTCCGGGTGCCGAGGGTAGAGTCGAGGTCTCGATCTAAGGCGCCATCGCTGATTGTTCGAGCTCTGGCGTCTGTAAACGCATCGCTTTGTCGCCGCTGTTTTCAAATTAGGGTTTTGTATAAAGTTTAGTCACAGAGGATGTTGGAGAATGGCTAAAAAAAAGGCGGAAAAACGGGATACTGGATTTTCTTTTTCATGAACGTTGATAGTGGGTTGGAACCGGGTTTTATTTGCTGCATTCATACGCTAATGATGCATTTTCCTGTTGGCTAAGCTTGCTTGGCTGTATTATTGTGTCTTGTCTTTTTGTTTTCTTTTTTGTGGAGTTTATATCGTGGTTCTCTACCAGCTGCCGGAACCAGGTAGCAATGCTCTATACAGAATGAGACAACAAACGGTTTCTTTTTACTTTTATTTATCTCTCCATGTTCATGGCATGTTTTCTTTGCTCTACATGTTGTAGCCTCGTGATGTCCAATGTCGTGCCGTGTCCTGCGTCTTTGTGTGATGCCAACCCAACTTCGCTTGATGGCATATCTTGTATCGCTCTCAGTAAATTATTTCACCAAAGATGAAAATAGGTGGCGATGTTTACTACCGAGTGACTAACTCATTTTCTATGTTGCGTGAGATAAAGGTTTATCTTTGAGAACCACGATGGTTGAATTGTTGATGGAATCGGGTTGTGCAATTTGAAGTTTTGACATTGTTTGAATTTGGCTGTAAGTTCTAATGTAGATGTTTCATGCTATCATTATATTTGGGCGAAGACAGTAGCAAGCTTGGTAAAAGGGAGCGTTACACGGCGGTGGTCAGCCGGATAGCTTAGTCATCATTCCAACCGAAGAGTGGGGCAACCTTTGGCTAAGTGCTTCTCCACCAGAGATTTTTCCGATGATATCATGAAGGGCTGCATGGGTTAGATGGTAAAGGTCTAAATTAACGAGTATTGGCCTGTTGCGCGACAATTCTTGATTGGAAAAGATATCTCTGGGACCAAGTAAGCATTTGGTTGAAACAGACCACGGTTAGCAGTAAGTGACTTACTTGCCTTGATATTTGCAGCTGTACAGCGGTTGACAAATGACGAACTAACATTCGGACAAAGAATACAGCGTCCACCACCTCTTACGAATCAACGACGACAAACTCGGGCCAATCAAAACCATCAGCTAAAATAAATTTCTGCCAGTTTTCCTGGATTTTCCGGCTTGTTTTTTGTTATCCTATACTCTGCTCTTTTCATCCCGCGCCAACCACAACAAGGCACAAGCAAGGCACAACACATACTACGCACGATGAGTTTCTTCCAAATCACGCTCAAACGCTCAGCCATTGGTCTTCCCAAGCGCATCCATGGCGTCCTCATGTCGCTGGGTTTGCGAAAGCGCGAGCAGATTGTCTTTCACCCAGCGAAGCCTGAGTTTGTCGGTATGATTATGAAGGTGAAGGAGTTGGTGGATGTCAAGGAGGTGCCGAAGGCGTTGACGTATGAGGAGGTTAAGATGGCGCGGACGCCGGTGTCGGGGTTTGAGAAGATTGGGAATGTGCGACAGGAACGGTAGAAAAGGGGAAAACGAAGTTTGTATGATTATCTAGTATGGCGTTGTGAATGATGTGGGTTCTTGGGTACGGAGGTACGGTACATCAACATTAGCAATAAACAAGAGGCATTTTAAAGACTACAAGCTGAAAAGTATAAAGTCTGAATATTATCAAAACTAAGAGGATTATCGAATTAAAAACAACAAGGACAATATATTGCTCCATCTATCCCAAGCACCAAACGAAATCAAATATCCCAAACAAAGAAACCAAACCATGGCAAAAAAGCGACCAAAAAAAAAAAAAAAAGAAAACCCAAATATCAATATCATTGACGCCCCTCTTCCTCTTCCTCTTTCCCTCTCTTCATCCCTTCCCCTTCCCCCCCCTTCAAAGTGTTGCCCACGAGACAGAAGCTAATTCAAAGTGTCCTACATGTTGCCCAGCTTCGCCTCGTCGACATACTCCTGATTTGGCGATTCGTAGGTCTTAACAAAATATATCGCAGCATTACGGGCCAGCCAAAGAGAGAACTTGGAAAGTTCGTCACGGAGGCGCGCGACGGATTGTTGGTCCATGTTTGTTTGGGCCACCAGTTCGGGAAGTGAGACTAGAGCAAGGTATTAGCAATAATAGAGTCTCGGGAGAAACAAAGAGAGGGGTAGGGGGCTAATGTATAAACTTACCAAGGAGGCGCGCGAGGTGCTCGGCGCCGTAGGTATCGCAGGGGCCGATGTGACCTTGGTTACCAGATTCCCAGAGTTTGACCATGTCATGGTATTGTGGTCTCTCGAATCTATAAAAACAATGTTAGCAGAACGCTCGCGCAGTCACATGAGATACTTTGTTCGATATATACCTGTAGAGAAGAATCTTTCCAAGAGCCTTCTCAAAGTATTCCCGTAAGCCTGCCACTACCTCGTGCAAGATATCCCAACTTGCACTCTGTGCCACTCGCAGTTTCTTCTCTGACTCAAGGTAATCCTCGAGAATCTCCGACACTGGATGGGGATGAGGCATGGGTACCAACATGCTATTCTTGGTAACGTTCTCCCAATCATCCACCAACAACGCCTTCACATGATCGGCAATGGGCAACTGAATTGCCGGCCGCGCATGGAAGGCATCCTCTTGCTCCAACTCATAGTCCCGTGCCCTCCGTGGGCCTCTCCCCGAGCTATGTCCCGTCGCACCTGTAGTGCGTTCCTCGGAGCCTCTAGCCGCGGATTCGGCACGTCCAGCCTTTTTAGCTACACCTTTTGCCGTAGGCACAGAGTTCGCGGCGGCGGCAGCGGCAGCGTTCTTGGACGACAGATTCTTCGCCTGGGCGAGAAGCTGGGTAGCAAGTTCCTTGTTCTCATCGGTGTACTTGCGCATGCGGTCGCTGGTGACCCAGTCGTCCCAAGTGTTCTTCCACCCCTTGTAGTGGATTTTGAACTTCCAGCCGTCGACATTGCCGGCACCGATGGGGGCTTTGCTGACTTCGAGGACCTTGGCCTCGTAGAGCATTTCATGGTGAAAGCAGAGAACGCGCTCGTCTTTGGCAAATGGGGGTACTGTGTGGCGGGAAGGGGCCATGGTGAAGTGTGTGTGATGAGATGAGAGTGGAAAATGAGAGGCTTGGGGAGAATGGGATGGAGAGGGGAACAAGTATGTGAAGAGAGATTGCTGAGATGAAGTAATCTCAGCTAAAAGGGCTTACAATAAGCCAACAGATAGCAGAGGGTGAGTGACTGGTGAGAGCACTCTGAGTGAAGCAAGCAGTGATCAATAACCAGTGTTGTCGTTGTTGTTCAACGGGCGTCGCAGAGGCAACAGTAACTTATAGTCAATATCAACAATGAAGAAGGATGCAATACAAGTTAGGATGGTGTGAGGAAAGGGCGATACACTTGATGGTAGAGCCTGTATTAAGAAAGTGACGATATATCAATTCGGAGGAGCTTCGTTGGGTTGGACAGGGTCAATAATGATTGCTCTCGACGAAGGGAAGAGGGCCACAGCGTACTGTGTATTTATAACTGTACACTGTATGAATATACTCAGATGGAGAGCAACAGTACAACAATCAACAACATTACTTTTTAGGACTTCGACTATCCCAAATGAGATATGTATAAGATGTGTACTAGTCATATGTGAAGTTTATAGAACAAAAAATAGCATTCCTTATCTTGTATTACTGTGTCACTCTTGCGTCTATACAACCAGACTGCAGTAGATCACAGCCTCACCTGCAAGGCTAGAACTTCACAATGTGGAAATTGTACTTACAAATATGACCAGGTGAATTCTCTGTCTCTGGTATCATTGTTATCATTCTTTATTCCATCACATACCCTGCATAAGAAGAAATATTCCCGAGTTCCATCTCATCCGTATACCTGATCACCATCCATCAGTCACACACACACACACACACACACACCATCACCACTTAAACCCTGGGCCAAAAAAAAAAAAAAAAAAAAGGGAAAGAGTCTGCCAGAAACTCTCAAATACAATAAACTCACTTCTAGAACTACAACCCTAGTGTATCTTTTTATTTTCTAGGTTTTTTTCTTCATCCATCAAACGGTAATAAACCGACGTCATTCTATCAATTTAAGAGTAGCACAGTGAACAAGCACTGTAAACGCGCGACGCGTTTGTGTGTCGGAAACTTTTGGTCCTTTTGTTCAAAGGCAAGGGAAAACTTTGTCTAACGGTAAGAAAGGAAATAACCGTGAGTAATGGCTTATGTTAGGGTTAAGGTAGCCATCACAACGTTGATTGGTTGAACACCCAATATCACAATTCAATCAGTTAGGTTTCTTTTTTTTCCTATTTTTTTTTTTTTCATCGTTTTATTCTTAGTATATCTAATCTCTTCATATATTCATTAGACTCTCACAACAAGCGCTCCATCTCCCTCAATGGCCCCAACTGAAACCTCCATCCTCACCAAATACCTCCTCCTCCCTTCCCCTCTCCCCGCCATCCTCTCCCTCGCCGACTTCACCTCCCTCTTCCCCAAAGCCCACCAATCCTCCCCACACATCCGCACTCTCTATCACGACCTACAAGCCCAACGCGCTGACCTTATTGATTCCGTCTCCGCCAACATCACTGAGGAAGTCGCCCGTGGCAAACAATTGCGACGGGCAGTCGTAAAACAACGGAGAAAGCTGGAGGCGGAAGAGGGGGATGATGATGATGAAATTGCTGTCGAGCAAGCGGTGAGTAGTTTTTTTTTTCTTTTTTTTTTCTTTTTTTTTTCTTTTTTTTACTTGGTTACTGACAATGTATAAGTTGTATGGAACGCATCATTCCAAAGTCAATAAACATACAGCGGAAACCATTATTCCTGCTATGAATGCTGCTGTAGCTGCAATTGAAGCACAGATCAAGGCATTGAAGGCCGAAGAGGAGGACCTACTGGCTAGTGTACGGAAAACTGTTGGCAGTCTGAGTGATCTACGGTATGGACGTTTGGCCAATGCCGAGTTACGGGACGAGGTGCTCGACGGATTGAAGGCTGTCGAACAGACATGCAAGTCAAAGTAGGGACGGAACCCACATTGTATCGAGTTGGGGGGGGGATCATCATAATCATGGAATACAGTACGTCATCACTTGGATAAACCTTGAACCTTTTGTGGAGTTGTAAACATAAAATCAATTTCCCATGAACCATTGGCCGTGCTGCTATATGAAGCCCCCGAATCAACCACCAAGGGCAAGCCAAGCCAGAACTACATCAATGAATCAATATAGCAAGATACAAATATACAACCAAATCCATGCAGCGCCTCATCGCCATCTAGGTTTTGATCCCAAGAGAAAACAGAATAAAAAACGAAAAAGAGTAAACAGATAACCCGACAAAAAATGCAAAACAAGAACAAAAACAAGAACAAAAAAAAAAAATAGCCCGCAGGATGATCAAGGTAGAAAGAGAGGGAGCTCCTCCCAAAGTATATGTGTCCGAAGAGAAGTAAAGAGATAGAAAAATATGCGTAAATTGAGAGGGTGAATGATGTTTTGAAAAAGAAAAAAGAAAAAAGGAAAAAAAAGAAAAAAAAAAAATCGTCCCGCGGGTATCATAACCATACGCCAACAAAGCCCTGTGTAAAAGAAACAAA
>MKGJ01000456.1:0-16250 GCA_002018255.1 Bretziella fagacearum | reverse complement strand
AAAAAAAAAAAAAAAAAAAAACTGAACAAGCATAAGAAGATGAGAAATGACCGTTGCCACTCCCTGATATCATTATCACCGGAAGAATTGGTTGGTTGACATTGAACTGATCGTCGTCACCCGGCTGGGCACACCGCATGATGCTCGGGACTTCTTTCGTAAAACTGTTGATCCTTAACAAGACAAGCGAGTACCACATAATCCCAGAATAAAAAAGACACATGTCAAATATCAAATAGCACTTGGGAAGTTTCAAACAACAGGGTGACCAAGAAGAAAACAATCCGGATCAATAGGAGGTTCTCAAAAGTAAGAGTTCCAGGGACTAACCCTGTTATCTCACTAGCAAAATCCATCGGATGAATCGGGACTCGAGGGACTCATTAGGGTTATTTTATTGACTGGGCTCACCGCTACAAAAACTGGGTCTTTTGTTCTGAATTGAATAAGTGGGCCCATTCCCAATCTCGGGGAAAGATGGTTTTATGATATGGGTAGTTTCCCACTTAGAACGAAACAGAAAACCCATCATTCTCATTCATCAAACTTAACAACACTTGAATGTTGGGCAATCCCGGCAGGTAGAATAGCCTGATTGCAAGTTATTTTTTTTGCTGTCTTTTTTCAAGCACTGTCAATGTACTACATAGGTACGTATGTGTGTGTATGTGTATATGTGTACAACCCAAGTCCAAAAGTCAATGGGGTTTCCCAGAAAGGAAAGAATCCACATATGCAATAACTGTTCCTTCCTTTGAATTCAAACTATTGAACTGCTGTTGCCTGTTTTGTTGATTATTTTGAAATATCTGTTGTGCTCTTTCCCATTTTGCTAAAGACCTCTGAATGCATATAAAGGGAAGGAACCCTCCCCTCATTTTTTCCTTCTTCTCATTTTTTTTCTCTTCTTTCTTTCTTTCTTTCTTTCTTCACCAACAACTTCTTGTTTCCCGGTATCCATTACATTCTTCAACTCTACTTCTTTTGCTTCGGCATCTGTTTTTTTTTTCATCTCCCTCTATTTTACATCTAATAGTTTTCTGGTTGCCTAATCAGCTCCCGAGTGTTTTGCAACCTCCCTCCCTCTTTCCACATAAACTTCTACGGCCCAGTCGATCGAGGACCTCTGACCTCGATCACCCCGCCGCAACCACGTTCTCCAACCTCCTTAACTCGTATGTTTCTCTCTTTTCCATCATGACACAATCCATCTATCGTCCACATGCTAACTGTTCTCAGGGTGCATCACCCGTTCGCCGGAGCCCGTTGCTCGTCGCCTGCCGGAGCAGCGGACTCTCCCTTTTGCAAATAAGGGAGCCTACTTTCACGAACTACACTCCGCCGCCACTCCCCCCCTTCCTTCTTCTCTAGCTCATTCTCTTCGCCCTTAATTCGTATTCATAATGGCTCCTCACGCTGAGATTGACTCGGGCTCCCCGAATGGCACCTCGCACCTCTCCTCCTCCTCTTCCTCTACCCCCTCCAACAAGGACCTCTTCGAGGTCGTCTCCCCCAACGTTGTCTACACTGACAATGAAATCCGCTCCAAGTACACCTACCGCACCACCATGGTTAGCAAGGATGCCTCGAGCGGCAAGTATGTAGCCAAGCCTAAAGAGACTGTGTACGACTTCAAGGTCGACCGCAAGATCCCTAAACTTGGTGTCATGCTTGTCGGCTGGGGTGGCAACAATGGTACCACTGTCACTGCCGGAATCCTGGCCAACCGCCGTGCTCTTTCGTGGGATACCCGCGAGGGTTCCCGCACGGCCAACTACTATGGCTCGGTCATGATGGGCTCGACCATCAAGCTTGGAGTGGACGCTGAGACCATGAAGGATGTCAACATTCCCTTCCACGACATCCTGCCCATGGCGCACCCCAACGACTTTGTGCTCGGCGGCTGGGACATTAGTGGCATGAACTTGGCTGACGCCATGGATCGTTCCCAGGTCCTGGAGCCGACTCTGAAGCAGTTGGTCCGCAAGGAAATGGCTGCCATGAAGCCGCTTCCCAGCATTTACTATCCGGACTTTATTGCTGCCAACCAGGAAACCCGGGCTGATAATGTGCTGGAAGGCACCAAGGCTTCTGACGCCCACGTTGAAAAGCTCCGCAAGGATATTCGGTAAGTCCTCATCACTCAAATTATTTGCTTTTGAATCATTTCGCTAATCCTTTTTTTTAATTTTTTTAATTTTTTTATTCTTAATAGTGACTTCAAGACTGCCAACGAGCTTGACAGGATTGTCGTTCTTTGGACTGCCAACACCGAGCGCTACGCTGAAATCATTCCTGGTGTCAACGACACTGCTGACAACCTGCTCAAGTCCATCTCTGCTGGCCACGAGGAGGTTTCGCCGTCAACCGTCTTTGCTGTTGCCTGCATCCAGGAGGGCGTTGCCTTTATCAACGGATCTCCGCAGAACACGTTTGTCCCTGGTGCTATTGAGCTTGCTGACCGTCACAACGCCTTTATCGGTGGTGATGACTTCAAGTCTGGTCAGACCAAGATGAAGTCGGCCCTGGTTGACTTCATGATCAACGCCGGTATCAAGCTGACCTCGATTGCTTCGTACAACCATCTCGGCAACAACGACGGCAAGAACCTTAGCTCGCAGAAGCAATTCCGCAGCAAGGAGATTAGCAAGTCCAACGTTGTCGACGACATGGTTGAGGCCAACAGCGTCCTGTACAAGCCCGGCGAGCACCCTGACCACACTGTTGTCATCAAGTACATGCCGGCGGTCGGCGACAACAAGCGTGCCCTGGACGAGTACTACGCCGAGATCTTCATGGGCGGTCACCAGACCATTTCAATGTTCAACGTGTGCGAGGACTCGCTGTTGGCGTCGCCTCTGATTATTGATTTGGTGCTTGTTGCCGAGATGATGACGCGTATCCAGTGGAAGACGGCTGATGCTGCCGAGTTCAAGCACTTCCATTCGGTTCTCAGTGTTTTGAGCTACATGCTCAAGGCCCCGCTGACCCCGCCGGGTACCCCTGTGGTCAACGCTCTGGCAAAGCAGCGTGCGGCTCTGACCAACATCTTCCGTGCCTGCGTCGGTCTTGAGCCCGAGTCTGACATGACTCTGGAACACAAGCTGTTCTAAGTGCCGGATGCGGTTATGTCTTCCTTTGGAGGACCTTTTTCTTTTTTCTTTTCCAAAAGCGTGGTTTATGACGAGTCACTGCTACGGGATAAGGGTCTTTTTTCTTGTTTTTTTCTTTTTTCTTTTCTTTTGGTGGTAGTGAAGCTTTGTCGTCCTTGTGGCAGCGAGTGAAAAGCTATAGCTGGTTTCTACCTCACTGTTGATTTTGTCGGTGATGATGATTTGTTCTGTCGGCTAAATCACGGTGTTTTTCAAACCTCATCTTTACTTTCGTAGTGAAAGACACAGGCTCAGTTTCTTTTAACGGGCACTTGGTTTTGGTCTGGATCTTGATTTGATTGCTTTTCCTTTGATAGTTTAATTGATCACCTATACTATACTTTGTTGAAATGAAGACCATGGAACCAAGAAGTGATTGTACATGTAGTCCGTACAACGTTATCGTAACCCTCTTTATATTTGAAACCCTGAAGAATAAACATTAATATGACACAGTCCAGAGATATGATGAACACTGTGTGTAATCTTAGAAAGACTCCACCAAGAGACAGTGCGAAGTAATCTACATGTAGCTCCACTTAACGCGAACAACGCGTGCCTTCCATTTTCTAGAACGCGCCCTCACGTGCAAGCTTGTCTGTCACATCCATTAAACTTTCCTGGCAAAAAAGCAAAAGAAAAAGCAAAAGACAAGCAAAAGAAAGGACAGGGCTCAACTTCTGGTTGCTTGGACACAAGGTTTTGTTGTTTTCTTTATTTTCGATACTTTTTTTCTAACCAGTTTTCGGTCTTGATTAACCAAGACTACGAGTTACAAGGCCGATTGATGACGATTCTCGACGATAGATTGAGTACACGACTACGATACGATGTCGAATAACGATACGATAAACCTAATAATCGATATTTAATCACTCGGCACACAAAGGAACAAAGACCCAGGTTAATCAACCAAAAAAAAAAAAAAAACTATACACACATCTACGACGGAACTGATACCCTGGATTACACAATGACCTCTCGCTCCCCGTCACCTTCCTCTCCCGCCCCACTCACAGGACGCTCTCGCCTGGAGGCTCTCTTGGCTGCCCAAGATAGTGGCTCAGATCGGGATGATTCAGCTTCGGATGGGGAACTGGTGGTTCCGCGGAGGATAGCGGCGAGGGTGGGGATTGAAGAGAGTGAGGAGGAAGAGAGTGAGGATGAAGAGACTGAGGGTGAAGAGGAGGCGGTGAGGCCGAGGGGACGGTTTGCGGCGAGGATGTTGGAAGGGGCGGAGGAGGCGGGGAAGGGCGAAGGGGAGGGTGGGAATGAGGAGGAGAGTGAGGAGGATGAAGGGTTGACGGCGAGGGAGAGGTTACGGAGGCAGTTATTGGGGGAGAAGAAGGGCAAGGGAAAGGAGAAGGAGAAGGAAAAGGAAAAGCAGCAGAGGAAAAACGATACTGGTCTTGATGTTTCTGCCCCTCATCGAACGGGAACCCGCGGTGAATCCCCAGCCGTCCCTGCCACCACTACTTCAACGCATGTCTCTCCCACCAAGACATCGGCCCCTACGGCCTACGACCCCACCGAAGATTCCGACCCCGAAGCCGACGATGAAGCGATATCCGCCGCTGCCAAGAACCCGCGACTCCAAGCTCTCCTTGACCGCAAACGTGTCGAACGCCTTGCTCGGGAAGCCGAAGAAGAAGCCGCCAAGGCTGCACGGCGAGCAGCGGCGCCAATGGATGATGATGACAATGATGACCTCAATATGGGAGAGGTAGATGATGATATGGCGGAGTTTTTGGCGGAGGCAGCAGCGGGGAGGGGAGGACAGGGGGAGAAAAAGGGTGGGAGGAAGGAGGAAGAGGAGAGGGGGAAGCCAAAGGCGAGGAAGGCGAGTAAGAAGGCTTTGGAGGAGATGCATAGGGAGACGCAGAGGATGCAGAGGAATATGCAATTGGGGTATGAGGCCAAGACGAGGAAGAGGTTTGAGAAGAAGAAGTTGTTTGATTTGTTTGGGTTCAAGGATCCGAATGAGAAGGAGGTGGAGAAGGTGCCCGAGGTGTTTGTGGATGGTCCGGAGGGATCGGCGACTGTTGTGGAGAGGGTTGCTCCGGCGGCTGAGGCTGCGGCTGTTGATGTAGAGCTTGAGATTGTTGGAGCGCCTGATGGTGTTGTTTCTTCTCCTGTTGACAAAGGCAAGGAGAAGGAGACCACTCCCGTCAAGAAGGCGCCGCGGAAATATAAGATTCCTTACCTTAAGCCTGAAGCCATCCATCTTGATGGTGGCGATCTGGAGATTGTTGACTATTCTAATGACTGGCTTAGCAGAGTGGCGGTCCGCGTTGACCAGATGGACGCTGGCATGGCGACTTTGCTAAAGTTTGCTGGCAACATTGAGGATCACGCGGTGCGGGCGAAGCAGAAGAAGGTGGATGAAGATTTGCGGAGGAAGGCGAGAGAGCAGGTGAAGAAGGAGCATGCGGCCAAGATGGCAATGTTGAAGGCCAAGGGGATTCATGTGCAGACGGAGGAGGAGCGGGAGAAGGAGGCGGAGGAGGTGGAGGATATATTGGCCAAGGCTCATGAGGAGAATTTGCGGGTTCGGAGGGTAGAGAGGGCGGAGCGGCGGAAGAGGGGGGAAGAGGTTTCGGAGGATGATTTGTTGGATGATAAGAGTGATGATGAGTCGTTTAAGGGGTCAGGAGATGAAGGGGAAGGGGAGGAAGTGCCATTGGAGTTGTCGGGGTCGGAGGATGAAGAAGACGAAGAAGATGAAGATGAGGACGAGGACGAGGACGAGGACGAGGATGAGGATGTCGAAATGGGGGATGATGTCGTTCCGGCTGCTGATGTGAATGCTGCGGATGACGAGGATGAACTCCCCATCAAACATGCCCGTTCTCAGAAAAAGAAAAAGACAACAGTCCTTTCCGACGACGAAGACAATGCTGACGATGTTATCCCCGCAACCCAAGAACCCTCTGTTAAAGCCCTGCAAACCCCCGCGCGTCCCAACGCCGCACCACGCGGTACTTTTGGATCTCCAGTCGCCATGACTTCTGTTATCCGTTCCGCAAAGAAGACGTTCATTCCGGGACTTCCCGTTCAGGCTCCCGAGGACCTTGATATGGAGGCCATGTTTGCCGGCACGTTGAATGAGAGTCAAGGTGGTGCGGAGTGCGGTCCAATGGGGTCGTTTGAGTATGGTACTATGCCGGACTTTACGCCGGGGGCTTTTCCGTTGTTGCAGGATAGTCAGCCAGGTATCAGTGGGACGGGCATTTTGGATACACTGCCGGAGAAAGCTGTGGATGACGAGAGTCAGGGGATTGAGACACAGGGGCTAGTCAACAACTTTAGCCTGAGATTCTCACAGCTTGAAGATTTTGGGCTGGACAGACAAGACTCAGCGTTGTCGCAAATGTCCCAACTGCAGCTGACGCAGGATCAGGGACTAGATGTTGAGCCGATCAAGGAACGGTTTGCGCCGGTGGCGCAGGCTGTTGTTGTTGTTGGTGATGGAGATGGTGTTGTACCGGAGTCGCCGGTTCGCGGGAAGAAGAATAAGCTGAGGTCCAAGGCTGATGCTTTGGCAGAGCGGGAGACGCGAACGATTCCGGTTAATGCGGAGGATGAGTTTGGGTTTGGGACGAAGTCGGCGGCGGACGTGTTGAAGGATGCGGCGAAGAGGGCAAAGAAGAAGGCAGCAGCGGCGGCGTATGATTATAAGAGGAGCGAGGCAAGAGGGATGGTTGAGGATCAGGCCGAGGAGTCTGATGATGAATATGCTGGACTGGGTGGTGCTGATGGAGAGTTGAGTGATGATGATTCGGATGCGGCGTCGGTGCAGGAAATGATTGATGATGAGACCAAAGCTAGTATGGCCGACGAGGCAAGGTTGGCGGCATTTTACAAGTATGTTTTGTTGCGGGTGTCTTGGAAGCATAAAGGGTTTTATATATATACTAACAGGATTTTTCAGTGAGCGTGAGCGTGTGGAAGAAGAAGCGCACGTCCAGAAGCTGTACAAGGACATTACTACGGGTGCTCTTCGCCGGAAGCGTGGCGCCGACTATACAATGTCCGATTCGGAATCTGACGGCGAACACGCGCGTCGTATGAAACGCCGGCAGTTTGCCAAACTTCAACGTGAACTCATGGCCGACGAGCGTCTTCGCAAGACAGCTGAGAGGTCTGGTAATGAGGCGTACATGGAGGCCATTACTAGCCAGTACATGACGGATGAGATTCCAATTATTGAAATGGGTGGTGCTGCTGATGATGATGATGATGAGGCGGAGAGTGCTGGAGTACATCCGGGAGAAGGGGCGTTGCCGTTGAGAAGGGCAAAGAAGAGAAAGGAGCGAAAGGCGACGACGTTGCAAGAGGTTCGTTCGCAGTTGACGGAGTTGTTGGATGATCCGTTTGAGCGGGCGGCTGTGATGGGGGATAGATTGGCGGCGGAAGAGAAGGAGAGGGAAAAGGAAAATCATAATGAGGGTGGTGGACGGGTACCGGGTTTGGGTGACGAGGATGGAGGAGATGGTATTGAGATTGTGGGAGCTCCTGCGGGCGGTGAAGATGGTGCTGTTCTCAGTGGTTCACCGCCACGGATGCGTCGGGCGGGGTCACAGGTTATTGACCGGTTGTCCCTAAGACGGACCAACAGCAACAGCAGCGGCGGGTCTGCTGCAACGGGCCATATGGCGTTTGCAGCGGCGGGATCTTCACAGGCGCGGACTCGGAGTTTGCTACGGGGTGCGACGAGCTCGTTGATGAGTACTGCGATGGCGAATGCGGCGTCGGCGGTGGCGGTGGCAGCGTCGTCGGGGATGGGGGCCACTGGGAGTACAACGATGGGTGGGGTGGGTGATTGGGGGAGGATTCGGAAGGGGGCGACGAAGGGGTCGGGGCTTAGTGGGTTTGCGAGGGAGAATGAGAGGAGGGTGGTGATGGCGGAGGTGGAGAAGAAGAGGGAGGAGAAGAAGTTGAAGGGGGCGGAGAAGAGGGCGCAGGCGGTTACGGGGTTGTTTGGGAAAGGGAGTTGGGAGTGAGGAGGGGGGTTTGGGGAGGTTGAAGTATATTTATTATGGGATTTGGAACCAAGTAAATACAAGTATGTATGTGCTAGTCTCTTTCTTGTGGTGATGGATACAAATCCAAGTCTTTCTGTCTAGTATTCCATCTTTTCCAAGTGAATCAGGCCGTTTGGTGGCGGAACAAACTGCCGCAGCTTGACACCGGCATCTCGAAAGATGGTGGCCGCCTCCCGATCCATACTATATCCCTGGCTATAAACCACTTCACTGATACCCACCTGGCATATCTTGATGCTACACGTCAAGCAAGGACAAGTATCACAATACAAGACACTTCCCTCCCGAATTCTCTCCCGCCCAGCCTCCAACAAGGCATTCTCCTCGGCATGTAAACACAAACAAGTACTCAACGCAGCCCCACTCCCCGTTACCCCCGAGTTGCACCGCGGACACCCACCCAAGCCACAGTTTAGCAGCCCCCTTGGGGTCCCATTATAGCCAGTAGAAATCACGCGGCGCTCGCGGCCGACGAGGACGCAGCCGACGCGACGTTTCATGCAGTTGCTACGTTGGGAGGCTAGGGCGGCGAGGGACATGAAATAGAGGTCCCAGGAGGGGCGGAGGCGGTCGGGGTTGGCGAGGTCGAGTTTGCCGAGGGTGGCGTAGAGGTTTGCGATGGAGGAGGAGGTATTGAGGAGGCGGATTGTGGCGTGGGAGATTAGGGATTGGAGGTCGGAGGTGGGGTTGTAGAGTTGGGAGTCAGATTCGGTGACAAAGGTTTCGAGGGTTGTGACGGTGGAGGAGGAGGAGGAGGAGGAGGAGGAGGAGGGGGGGGTGGTGGAAGGGGGGGAGGAGGAAGAAGAAGAAGAAGGGGTAGAAGAGGGAGAGGAAGGGGGAGGGAGACGGGCAGAGTGGCGGGCCCAGCGGACGGCAACGGGGGCGTCGATGCTGATGAGGATGAAGAAGGGGCGTTGTTGAAGGGTGGAAAGTATGGCGGTGGTAGTGATTGAGGTGGTGACGAAGCGGTCTTGCCAGCGGAGGGTGACGTAGTCGATGAGGGCGGTGGCGTTGGGGAAGGTGTGGTTGGTGGGTTCGTCGGGGCAGGTTTTGGGGGGGGATGGGGGGTTCAGGATAGTGAGGCGTTTGAAGCCGTGGTGGTCGACGAGGTATTGAGCGACGGTGTTTTTGCCGGCGCAGATGCCTGGAAGGGGGGGTGGTGGTTAGTTTAGAAGAGGTGGAGGAGGAAGTCTTCTTTTGGGGGGGTAACTTGCCGCCGCAGATTCCGATTAACATGTTGGTGGGGGGGGAAAGAGGATGACGTCACCGTAGATTTCAAAATGTTCGTGAGATACAAACCCACAAACTATCAAAGTTTCTGAGGGGGAAAGCCCCACAGTCAATTTAACCCTTGAACCCTTGGTGGGCGGTGTAGAGGGGCATTCAGGCAGTATTTTACAGAGGGGTAATTGCCCTATCAGGATTTGATTTGCAGGTGTACCTAGATAGCTAAGGGTTAGTGGGCTGGATTTGGCAGGCAAGATTTTGGAAGTCAAAGGGAAAGAACCAAGTTGAAAGATTTTTTTATGAAATTGATTTTATTTGGAAAATATCAAAACAGGCTTGCTTCAGTATAGACTTCTTGTCTTCAAGAACCGAATATCAGCATCGCTGGCCGGACGCTGCGGCTGTCGGTGACAAAGGACATCAACCTCGATATCCCTTCCGAAACACCACAGTCCAAGGTCTTTCTTCCCCCGCGTCATTTGTTCCCTCTGTGAGTAACCTCTCTCTCCCTCCGCCCCGCACCACCAAAAAGCAAAAGAGCCCTGTTTCAGTAACTTTTGTTTCTGCTGCTCCCCTTCTCTCTTTCTCCCCTTCTCTCTTTATCCTCTTCTCTTTCTCCCCTTCTCTCTTCCTCCTTCTACCAATGTGATTTGTCGGTTTGGTCTTCCGCCTTTGTTTGGGGATCACACATGCATGGCCTTGTTTGTTATTGATGATATGCCCAGCTGACCTCCTCAACCTCTTGACACAATCAAAGGTCCGGTGGTAAAACCCCATTTTGCATGCGCATTTCAGTTGCCTCGCTTTTTCCTCAGTCTTGCTGCTTCAGATTGTTTCTTCTTGAAAAGAGACGAAATCCCCGTCGCCCTCCCAGACGACAGACGATACATGATCAACCCTATTCAATCTCCTCATCACCATTCAACGACACAACAATCCTTTTTGCGTCCATCACACCGACATCCTAATCTATAACCCGAAACGACTAAACAAAACCAAAAACACAAAAAAAACACAAAAAAAAACCAAAAAAAACCAAAAAAAACCAAAAAAAAACCAAAAAAAAACCAAAAAAAAGTCTCCAACATGGCGGACCCCCTCACCGGAAAGCCGGTCCAGTTCGTACCTCTCTCCTCGGAGATTGAGCTACCCTTTTACTCGGCCCTCTTTTCCATGAAGCTCGAGCACGACATGCTCGACGACTCGGCCCGAACCGTCACCGGAGCCTACGAAGCGCGTGTATCCCGCCCCGAATACAGTTGCAAGGTGCAGGTCGCAGGTAATTCTTTGACTGCCCAGTACACTGCCCCCCGGGGCTCGGGTCGCGCTGACGGCACCCTGCGCAATACCAATACGTGGGAGGACTTTAAGAATCTGGACCGCAGTGCTATCTTGAAGCAAAAGGCAAAGCAGATTTGGGATGCCATCAAGGACGGTACCATTTACTCGGTGCCTTCTCTCCTCTCGAGCTTTTTGATCATCTCGTATGCCGATCTCAAAAAGTTCAACTATACATATTGGTTTGCCTTCCCGGCTCTTCATTCGTCATGGTCTCATCGCGCCGAGATCGAGACCATCACCGCCAATGTCAGCACTGCCCTTGTCGAGAGCGTTGATAGCTGGCAGTACCGTGTCAAGGACCCTCGGCAGCACGGCTTCTTCATCGCCAAAAAGGTTTTGCGGTCATCTCTGGAGGACGACGAGGACGACAACGCTACCAATGTCACTACCGAAACCCAACCGTTTACCGAGTATGCCGATGACGACAATGAATTTGCGTACGTGTGGGCAGTAGACAGCCTGGGCCGATTTGAGCACGGCTTTTTCGACAACGTTGCCCAAGAGGATCGCTACGTAGGCTTTATTGACTCATCCACATATGCGCGGAACCCCGGTTGGCAACTCCGGAATCTTTTGGTTCTAGTGCAGCAGCGGTTCAGAATGAACAAGGTCAACATTCTTTGCTACCGTGATGTGCACAGCCATCGTGATGCTGCGCGCACCATTATCCTCAAGTTGCAGGCTACGGAGGAGCCTCCTAGCGAGCCACTCGAGAAGCTCGAGATGCCCAAGGTGACTGGCTGGGAGAAGAACGGCTCGGCCTTCAAGTATAGACGTGTCAGCCTGGCGTCATACATGGACCCCATGCGGATTGCCGACCAGTCTGTCGATCTCAACCTCAAACTGATGAAGTGGCGGCTGGCTCCCAATTTGGTCCTCGAAAACATTGGTCGGCAAAAGTGTCTTTTGCTTGGTGCGGGCACGCTGGGTAGTTATGTGGCGCGGAATCTCATGGCCTGGGGCATCAAGCATGTCACCTTTGTCGACTACGGCAAAGTATCATTTTCAAACCCCGTCCGACAGCCTCTGTTCATGTTCAAGGACTGTTTGGACGGTGGCTCTCCCAAGGCTGCTACGGCAGCAAGTGCCCTCCAGGATATCTACCCGGGCGTCATCTCGGAGGGCCACCAGCTTGCAGTGCCTATGCTAGGCCATGCTTTTACGGATGCCCAAAAGACCAAGGCGGATTTCGACAAGTTGCACAAGTTGATTGAGGAGCACGATGTGATTTTCCTGCTAATGGACACGCGGGAGTCACGGTGGCTGCCAACTGTTATGGGCAAGGCGGCGGGCAAGATTGTGCTCAATGCGGCGCTGGGGTTCGATAGTTATGTCATTATGAGACATGGCTCCGAGATGGACGAGGAAGAGGACGAGGAAGGAGATGCAAGGGATGAAAAGTGTAAGCCTCTGGGTTGTTACTTTTGCAATGATGTTGTTGCTCCAGCTGATGTAAGGTTTTTTCTTTTTTTTTCTTTTCTCTTCTTCCTTTTTTTTCTTTTTTTTCTTTTTGTTAACATGACTTACCTGTATAGTCCATGCGTGACCAAACGCTCGATCAGCAGTGTACAGTCACACGTCCCGGCGTTGCCCCAATGGCATCGGCCATGGTGGTTGAACTCCTCGCCAGTCTCCTTCAACACCCTCTCCAAAACAAAGCACCAGCCCCTAAAACCAGTGGTCTCCATGCCGAACGCGACCCGCCAGACCACCCTCTTGGTATCGTCCCTCACCAAGTCCGCGGCTTCGTCTCATCGTTCCAAAATGTCGTCTTGCGCGGTGAAGCATACCCAAACTGCAGTGCGTGTAGTCGTGTGATTCTGGATGCTTACCGGAAGGATGGATGGGGTTTTGTGGAGAGGGCACTAAAGGAGAAGGAGTATGTGGCGGAGTTGTCGGGGTTGGCGGAGTTGCAGAGGCGGGCGGAGCAGATGGCGGCGGATGTGGAGTGGGATTCGGAGGGGGGGTCAGGTGGAGGGAGTGCGGGGGGTTCGGATGGAGAGGGGGAGTTGCTGTGAGGGAGTGCAGGGAGAGGAAGGGGTTCAAATGATGATTATGAATAGGACTGCACTAGGGCGTTTTACGGTCTTGTTTACAAGGTAACTGTTGGTTTTATCTTTATCCGTTGGGTTTCTCTTGGGGACAAATTAAAATGTTGCTTTAGTCTTAATAACTTGGTGATTGGGATTGTGACTTGGAGAAACATAGGACGCTTTTAGGGTTTACTCTTTGCCAAGATATACATAACAAATGTAGTGTGACGTCGTGAGTGACATCATGACCGCTTGAGTGGAAAGGGTCAAGTCACGGGGGGGTTGGTATTGGCTTGTGATGGGATTTAGTCGTAGATGTAGATGTACTGATGCTTCTATCGTGATGCACAAACCCTCTCTATGAGATTGATATTTCCATCAAGTAGTTGGGCACAAACTCTCTTTGCCCTTCTCTCTCTCTCTCTCTCTCTCTCACTCTCTCTCTCTCCCTCCCTCTCCCTCCCTCTCTCTCCCTCCCTCTCTCTCTCTGTCTCTCCTACTCACTTTCTTGCTGCCTTGCCCAATCGCGCATTGTTCGCCACCCGCTGTGGCACAAATCCGGAACCATCCTGTTTCCCAACGCTTGCTAAGCCGACCGCATCCTCCCAGCCCCACATTTTCCAAGCTGTCTAGACCCCCCCCTTACGTCAGCCTCTAGTCGTCCATCCCATCCCAAAGCGCTAAACTTGGAGGTCACTTACACCGGCTGTTATCTCACCAGTTCTTCCGTGCAACCCATCATTCCAAGGCCGGATTACTTTCTTGTCTTCCTACTTTCTTGCTTTCCACTTCTTGGAAACCAATTTATCAAACAGTGAACCAAGATCGATCGTGGCCTTAAAAAAGTCTACGTCTTTGTTCTGCTGCTTTCCTTTTTTTTCTTCTTTTCTTTTTTCTTCTTTTTTTTTTTCTTTTTTTTTTTTCTCTTTTTTTTCTCCTTTCTTCTTTTACATTCACCATCATGTCTCTCGCCACCCACAATGCCTCACTAGAGGGTACCACCACTGGCTATGGGATTATCAAGCAGGAACCCACCGAAGATATTGCCGTCCCTCAGTTTGCCATGCAGTCGGCATTTGACCGTAAGCGCAAGCATGACTCTATTTCTTATCAGACTCCGCTCTCACCAATGTCGCCTTGCACCACTGACGATGCCGCCATGTTCCACGTTGAGAAGCGACTAAAGATGAGAAGAGATAGCGCTGCTAGCGATATACTACTACCTGTCGAGTCCTTGGATCTTCCTGTCATCGATGACCACATTGCCGAGGACGCTCTTGGCATGACTGAGGTCACTGATGTCATTCGTGCCCAATTTGGTTTCGAGATCTTGCGCAAGCATAACGAGCTGCGCCTAATCCAGAGTGAGCTTGCCAAATGCCAAACGGCCCTGGAACAACTCCGCCGTTGCCACCTGATGCCCTACCCCGTAAACGTCCCTACCCCTACGCAAATGGTCGAAATTGCCCAAGGAAAGGGCCCCGCAATCAAGTGGCCCGGAGAGAGTGTCGTCAAGTGGGCGCCTCCTTTTGGTGTTGTTGACGGTCCGTATGCTCGTCATCTAGCAAAGTGGCTTATCCCCGATCCCGTGTTTGATGGTGGCATCCCCGAGGCCATGCTGCCGGTTGATGCCCGTGGTGTTCGTGTCCCACAGACTGAGTACATTGGTAAGCGTAGCACCCGTAGTGGCTCAACCGCCAAGTTCGGCTCGTTTGCTGTTGCTGCCGAGTCCGCTCCTAGCCATGTCATTGTACCGCCACCTGCGACTCCCGCCAAGGAGAAGCAAGGCCTGCCTTCGTGTGTGGTTAAACGTTCTGATGGTGTTTTGGTGCGTCTCGAGTGCCTTCATTGTCACCGTGGCCACTTTTCCAGCACCCAGGGTTTCATCAACCACTGCCGCATTGCCCACAAGGTTGATTACAAGAGCCATGACGAGGCGGGGTACAAGTGCGGAATCCCCATCGATAAGACTGAGCTCGCCACCATCAAGGCGCCGCCGCCGCCGCCGCCTTCTACTCCCACGACGCCAGCGGTTACTGCCCCTCCTGCTGTCCCCATCCTTGATGGTCCGACAGCGGTGCACCAGCTCAACCGGGCCGATATTTTAGAGTCAGATGTGTGTTCCCTACTGTTGTCTCGCATCCAAGACACACGGAAGCTAATGTCTGCATCGAAGGATACCTTGGCCAAGTTTGGCCGTGATTGCCAAAGCATCGCGCGGTTTTCAGGACCGCGCGTGTCTCCCAACTCTTGCGCTACGAGCGCCTCTGGCGACTCGCCAACAGTTGACAACGACAATTTTGTGGGTTGCAGTGAGACCCCGGCTTTGTCCAAGTACTTGGCGTCCAAGAACGTGAGTGTTAATCTGACGGAGATTATGTCTGAACTGACTGACGAGAGCTCTGATGAGGAATCGGACGGCTATGAATCGGACGGCGATGTGGACATGCCCGATTCGTCATTTGTGGCTCCTGCTTCCTCGTCTACTGTTCCCCGTCCGACTTTGGTCATTAAGCGTCACGGTACCGTGCTTAGTCGCTGTGCCTCCGAGGAGGCTAAGACATCAACTAATGTGCCCGATATGAACGAGGCTCAGACCGAGGACATGAGCCCCAAGACCGTGGTTAGCCAATGCGCGCCTTCGCTCGTGTATGATAGCGGCTCGGAGGAAGATGATGTTGCGTCCGTTGCTAGCGGTGGCTCGCCCAACGTCGATGTTGCTGATGCTAGCTGCGATGAAGATTCTGGACGTGAGCGTTATGGTAACTCGATAAAGCGTGGTGACTCTCCTCTTGATGACGATTATGAGGTCGAGAAGCAGCAAAAGGGCAAGTCTTCTGGCAAGACTGTTGCCCGTTCATCCAAATTTGCGCCAGGTGCTCGTCGGGGCTAAACATGGGATCTGGCTGTCTTGTCATTGGATATAATTTTGTGTGTATCCCACGTTGTTTGCGGTATTTGATTGGTTTATGTTTATCGCGGCGTCGCTTTGTGGTTTCTTGATCTATTCCATTGTTGATGTCGGATCGAGTGGGTTAATGGGTCAAGTTAAGCCTCTGAAGTGCGTGCGTGCATCGATTGCATTTTCCTGCGTTCAAGTTTCCCCCCTCCCCGCGTCTAGCGGAAGAAATTTGAGTGGGAGTCAAGGTTTTTTTTTTTAAAAAAAAAACAAAATTGTACGACGCACAAAATGTCATATTTCATGCAGATCATCTCCACTTCTGCACACCTCTCTGCCCATGACCTTTGTTGTGTCAACCAGCCAAACCACCTGCAATTTCTTGCTTCTTGCGCTGTAGCCCTCTGAAAAACGAGACGGCGAAAGTCTGCAAGTTTGTATACAGTTTGGATCTGGATTGGCTTGTGTTTCTTGTCTGAAAAGCAAAAAATTCACGAAAAAAAGAAGAATATTGATTAACTTGAGTGGGAGGAGGACGGGGGGAGATCGGAAG
>MKGJ01000455.1:0-19464 GCA_002018255.1 Bretziella fagacearum | reverse complement strand
CCCCCCCCCATATGTCTATTCCGGGGCACAATTTTCAATTTTTTTTTTTCTTGGTGACTCTCAGACGTTTGTATACCTTTACCGGGCGTCTTGTGTCATGGTCCAGAGGGGGGGGGGGGGTGGTCGACGCCGGTTGTAGGTTGGAGGCCAGGGTCATGGTGAAGTTGTTCTTCTTTTGCCAACAGATTGATTTCACGACAACATTAAATGACATTACGGGTCGTCGTCCTTCATATCACGATCCACATGTACTCCATAACTCTCCATAGTATCTAGAAAGTGTGGGGGTACCAGGCTGGGGAGGGGAGAGGGGGGTGGGTTTCTGTGGCTTTCATGAGTCGTGTTACTCTAAATAGGAGCCACATCCCAAATGTTACGCAAAGCGGCTGATAATATCGTAGACTACCCAACCAGGTTATCCCATACCAGACTCATGTATTGATGTGGGGACTACATCGTTGTTCTCTCATGCGGCCCGTTTATGGCCGGAAAGAAGGGCCGAAGGGCCGCGGGTGGAATATATATGTAAACGACCATGGGCCAGTATTCTTCATGAAAGATTAGGATTAGGACACAAGAATGTTGTATCCACAGGCTTAGAGTCAAATGTATCATGGCGTCATCTAAGCCATGGAGCGAAGGAACAACATGTTTTGTAGAGACATCCGTGAGCTGTACCGACTGCTGGGGAGGAGCTACTTGGAGTTGATTCCTGAGGCATGATTTGACGGGTTGTTATCCAAGTTTATGACAAAGATAACGAGATATGTATAAAACACGTTGCTATATGGTATTGGAGGCATATAAAGTGAGGCCTTAGTAGATAATATCTAATAATTGGACCAAGTCATGTGTGCAACCTCTGCCGGCTGTCCTGCATATCGTCAGGCATGCAAACTTTCCTCTGTCAACTCGGCAATCATCATCTTCTACGTATCCCCCCTCTACCAAACTGACCCTCGCGGTTCCGCACAAAGATCAAACCCCGGTCTGAACCCTTACTATCGTGTCCCTCGTTATGAACTGTCACAACAGCAACTCCCGGTTTTTTGCGATAACAAAATCATGACCCATAGTAAGGAAGATGAGGGGCTTTCCTGCCCTTTTCTTGTGAAGTCACTGTGAGACATGCACAGATTGTCAATGTGACATCTACTTTTCGGGAAACCACCCGGCTTGGAAGAGACCCCGGTGTTGGATTCTAACCGACCAGTCTGGGTTCGCCGGGTCTAGAACAACATTAGTAAGATTGTTGGTTTCCATGTGTACTCTTTGCGGTAGTGTCAATTACCCGCCAGACTCCCGGATACCAAACTACCTTGCCAGGTTCAGCGGCTACTTGGATGGTAGAAGACGGCACACAAAGGCAAAAAAAAGAAAAAAAAAAGAAAGAAGGAGGAGAAAATCCCAGGACAAGGTTCGAATTTCCAAGTTGAACTGGAGCACGGGGAATTGAGCCCAATGCGGGGGTCGAACCCGCAACCTTGAGATTAAGAGTCTCACGCTCTACCGATTGAGCTAACCGGGCGGGATTTGAAGTTGTTATTGTTGTTGTATTATTTATTCTCTTGCTAAGCATCTGCGGTCGGATTTTCGAGTCCAGACTCCCCGATTTCAACCCTGAGAAGACTGCATTTTCTGACGCCGTTTTATGCCTGTCGGAGGGGGCCATTCCGGCCTCCGGGCCCGGTCACCGGTGGTGCCATAGGGCCTTTCTGGCTGGGCGGACCCCTGACAGGGGGAATCCACTAACCAGTTCCAAATAGCTAACTAAACCATATATGCCACATTCCCCTAGCAAGGGGGAAGTGTTGATGATGTACGTCTTGGGGATGGAGGGTTATAGGCCAGTGTCTTTTTGTGACTCACCTTTGGAAAATTCCGTATGAACTTGAGCTCTGTGAGTATTTTCAATAACGACAACACCGCACTAACCTGTTACATACGACCATAGCCTGTGGAAAATACGGGGTCCCGTCTGCTCCCTCATAGTCAAGCCAGAGAGCGCCAGATTAGTACGATGGTGGGTGACCACATCGGAATCCCTGGTGTTGTATGTGTTTTTTTGGGGGGGGGGTAGAGGGTGAGACGTTGATTTTTTATCTTATAATAGATATCGCTCTAACAGCTCTAACAACTGGGTTAGGGTCTTAACCCTTGCCACACTCCCTTGTACCCAGTCGCCATTTTTGATTCTAACCCAATCAAACCTACGCTATTTTGATCCAAAATTCAAGTTTAATGCGACGCTTGTTCAATTCATCTGATAGCCTCGTCGAGTTTATTTTTTTTTTTTTTTCTTTAACTCATTACACATCGCAGACTCACTTCTAACCTTTGTTTTGGGATTTTCATTGGACAGTCATTTGAATTGTGCCTTCGTTTTATATCTTCGTTCAATGGTACCCTGCGTTTCTTTAACCCCTGATTCTACTTGCATTTACGACTAGCATCATCTCATAGAATCAACGACAAGTTTACCTCAAGACGTCAATCTTGGTATTATATTTACTCTTGTTCCCCAAGGAACCACATGGCAACTGTGTGATTGGAAACTAGGTTCATATCCAGATTTAGCAACCTCAAATCAGGTTGTTCGGAAACCTGTAACTGTCCCTGTTTGTCCCCCCCAAGTTATCCAACTTCATCGAGTGGGAACTACCCATATCAAGCAGTTCAACACAGTGATTAGGAACTCACATAATGGAGGTAAGAAGAAATATCCAAATATTATCTCACCAGTTGTAGTGTATCGTGACTCGGCACAACAGTGGCGAGTTGATGCACCTCCCCTCCTAGACTCTTCCCTGGGGAGGGAATGATGTCACTGAAGCTCATGACATTTTTTGTCTGGCCATCTGCAGGAATATTGAATTGGATTGATAAGTCTAGAGAAGGCTGCTGCAGACAGCTGCATATAATGCCCTCACCGTATACCCTTTGGAAAGTAGTTGGTTTGTTGCTTAGGTTGTCGTTTTCCGTCTTAATTGCTGTCACCGTCGCCAACAGACTGACCTGACGAAAGGGATGATTGAACCAATGCGGAACTAGCAAGTTGCTATTCGTAGAGGTTACAGGACTTAACAAGGAATGATTCCATTCCAACTCCTCTTCCCCCAAAAGGTTCGAATACAATAAAAAGTAGTCCTTGCCCTCTCACCATCCATTATCAAACCATCCATTTTCAATTCTCACAATGATGTTATACATCAACTCTTGAAGTTCTTCCTCAAAATCCCCATATAAAAAAAACTCTCCGTTCAATCCCCGACAAGGCTGGCTTGGCTACTAGTGCCAATCCTAATCAAGCAGTTTCCCAATCCGTCCATTCCATCATTCGCCATGAAAGAGCTACTAAGAAGCCTAGTTCTTGCCACAAAGAATTCGCAGCTATTTGCTCAGTCCCAGCAGCCCCAGCAGTCTCAGCCTTGTCCTTGTCCTCCTCGTTCTGCCAGTGTAGACGATGACAACGACAATGACCCTCCAGAGGCACGGCGACAACGGCGGAATTATCGACAGACGAATTATTTCCGCGGCAAGACACATGCACGGTTTGACTGTGGATGTGAATCAAGTGACGACGGATTTGATTACTGCAGGATGGCGCCTGATGGAAAGGCCAAAGGAAAGGCAAAGGCAAAGGCAAATGCAAAGGCAAAGGAGAGGGTCAAGGGGATCAATGATACCTTGTCGTCACAGAGCGCTTTTGTACCGTCGAATAAGAAGCAGGCACCACCAAGGGAAATGTCAACGGCTGAATTAACACTTCTTGAGATACAGAATCAAAGTCGGTCGGGGACGTTGAGGCCGGGGGAGGCGTCGAGGGTTGTGGCCGAGGGAGTGACTCAGATGGCCGTGCCGGATAAGGCGAGGCCGAGATTGCTGTTGATGGGACAGAGACGGTAAGTTTTGCTGGAGTTGTACATGCCTGTGTAGATACTGATGCCAACTTTGTTAATAGAAGTGGAAAGTCGTCGATATCGAGTGTGGTGTTTCACAAGTTGCCGCCACAAGAGACTCTATTCCTTGAATCAACAGCCCGCATCCAAAACGACAAGATGACGTAGGTTCTCATGTTACCGGAAGAGCCATCCTTTTTTTTTTTTTTTTGGAGTATTAACTAACCACGTTGACAGCTCTTTTATGGACATTCAAGTCTGGGATTTCCCCGGCCAACTGGATATCTTTTCCGATCCCGAGTTCGATCAAGATGCCATATTTGGCGAAGTCGGTGCCCTAATCTGGGTCATTGACGCCCAAGACGACTACCTCGAAGCCGTCGAACGCCTCAACCACACCATTCTAAACCTCTACGTATCTTACCCTCACATCAACGTCGAAGTCTTCATCCACAAAGTCGACGGCCTCTCGGACGATTATCGCCTTGATATCCAACGCGACATTGTCATTCGCGTCCAAGATGAACTCTCGGACCAAGGCATCGAAGCTGCCCCCGTAAACTTCCACATGACCAGCATCTACAACCACTCCATCTTTGAAGCCTTTTCCAAAGTCATCCAAAAGCTCATCCCGCGCCTCGGCACCCTCGAAGCTATGCTCACCAACCTCTGCCGAACCTGCCACTTTGAAAAGGCTTACCTCTTTGACGTCACCTCTAAAATCTACATTGCCACTGACTCCTCCCCGGCCGATATGCCTAGCTATGAAATCTGCAGCGACTTTATCGATGTCATCCTCGACATTACCGAGGTCTTTGGTGCGTGGAAGCGGCCTGCAGAGAATATTAAGCGGTTGGAGGGGGCAGCGTGGGCAGAAGGGGCACCGGCCAAGTTGGAGGATCAGGTGGCGTTTGGGGGTGCGGAGTCTTGTTTGGTTCTTCATGAGAGTAATAGGCCGATTATGTTGCGGGAGGTGGATAAGCATTTGGCGTTGGTGGCGATTATGGAGGAGGATGCTTATGAGAAGATGCCGTTGGTGACGATGAATGTGGAGACTATTGCCAAGGGGTTGCAGCAGTTTTTTGAGATTACCAAGAAAAAGTGAAGAGGGAAGAGGAAAGTTTGATTTCTCATTTTTTGGGTTCAGTTGTTCTGGACTGGCTGTTTGTTTCTTAAACATACCCTCTATTGTATGTCTCTTTTTTTTTTTTTCTCTTCTCTTTATTATCCAACCATCAATCTGCTATTAGTTCATCTCAAGTGCAAACGTCTTCCATGTCAATCTATCCTTTTCCAACAAACAGACCCTCGCCGGTAGATGATTACGGACATTGGAGTTCTCGTAGACTTCCATGGACACGGGTTTGAAGCCATCAGGGAGGGCCATTGGGATGAGGATGTCCAAGGTAGAGGCTTCGGCGGGTGGTGCGTCGGGAGGTCCCCATGATACTGGAGGGAGGGGAATAGTGTAGATGACGTGGGGTTTGTTGTCTGTTTTTGTGTGATTTAGTATGGGGATCTATATATGTATATGTCAAGGTCATGGACATACTTTGTGGGTCAACCAGAGCAAGAAGCTTATCATTGAGGATTTGAATGTCGATGACAGCAGCGGAAGGGAAGGCAATGGTGGCAGAATCGGAGCGGACAAGAGAACTGATGCCGCGGGTTACAGTGTGTTGGGTGCGACTAAGTGTGATCTTGCTAGTGTCATTCTTTGTAAGGAGGGAAGCATATGTGATGGACGTAGTCTTGTAAAGAAGCCGAAAGTTAGCATCACATGATCAACAAATGGACCTTGGGTTGGGGGCGATTGACTTACCGGGTTCTCCAGAACCATCTGTGAATGCACCTTGGAAACCTCTCCGCCCAGTTCAAGAACCACCGGCTCGCCAAACCGGACACTACTCTTTTGAGCCACAGCAACGCTATCCAGAATCTTCCGCACTGACCTCTCCAGCTGTCCCGTCAACTCGCCAAACTGCAAAAAGTGTGACACGGCATCTTCAGACACTCCTTCGGGAACATTACCGTTAAACATTCCATCAAAAACCTCGACAATGTGCTTTCCTGAAGTAGTACAACCTTGGGAGAGTCTCATGAACACTTCGTCAAGAGTGCCATCTCCCAGGTCTGTAGAAATGTGGGGCTTCATGGGTGATTCACGGAGAAACTCGACGAGGTAGAGGACGACTTGGCTGGTATCAATCATATGCTTCTCAGACAAATCGTCAGCTGTCGATGGTGAGTTGAGCTTCTCGAGTGTAAACATCATCCAGGCGGAAAAGGACTTCCAGGCCTTGAGTTCTTCCATGGTACACAAGAGAATCCGGTTGGTGATTAGCGATAAACATGTAGAGAGATCGAGAACGGCACCTAGGTGGTTTGGCTGGAGGCCGGTATTGTGGCGGGCCGAGTGGTAGGCGGAAAGACCGGTGAGACGGCTGACGATAATGTTTAGGCGGTCAAGAGCTGGGAGAAGGTGTTGCTGTGCGAGACATTGGAGACCGGTGAGACCTCCAGTGACTGCTTTGGTCCAACGTTTGAGGTTCTACAAAGCTTGGTTGTTAGTGTATCATGCAACATAGGCAAGGGGAGGGTTAGCCATACCCGGTCACCCATGGAATCCATCAGCCACTCTTTCAACTTGGGACACAAGTTACCAGTCAATACAGCTTGATATAGAGCTGTCACGACATCTTGCTGCAATGCTGGATCTTCATCAAGGGTAGCTGTAGCACTATTAACAAAGCGAGTAGGAAGGTCACGGGTGTTGTTATATTCGACTTGAATATGCTGTACCGTTTGCTTGATATAACGCAAAAGCTTGTGCATCATCGTGAGCTTGGAAGCTAGTAGCGTCAAGTTGATAGGAGACGCTTCCACAAACTGCAAATCCAGAGGAACTATTTCCACAGAGTGTCTATTGGCGTCCTTGTTCTTGAAGATGAGCATTTGCGGAGACAAGGCATGGTGAGAGGCATGATGAATGAGTTCCATTGATCCAGGGGCCGATCCGGTGCTGCTTGCTGGAGGATAGACGAAGCTGCCGATTGGAAGTGAATCGTGGATGCTGAGATGAACGGAGCCATCGGAAAGTCCAGCGAGAAGAAGTGATATTTCCACAGCGTCAGAGCGGTTGAATGGTTGGAACATGAAGTCTACACCAGAGCGTTGTGTAAAAACGAGGGCGTCCTCGCTATGATAGTGTCAGTAACGAATGATGACGATAACAGTCAGTCGGACAAGTGAGTATGCTATAAACTTACCCAGAGCCAGCACTTGTAGTCGGTAACGGACTCAGCTTCGGAAGCGAGATATCCAACTCTAAAAACATCATCTCCAGAGGTAGATTGGCCATGGCATTCTTGACATGACTGGCAGTCGCCTCAGCAGTCTCTGTCCCGGTTTCTGCTAGTTCACTCCTCAAGCCTTCACTTTTGCCGCCTTCCAATGCAATCTTGGTCGTCATCCACGCCAAAAATGAAATCTCCCCTATCATCCCCGATGTCAACACCGGAATGTGATGCGCAGCCTTGCTCGTCTCCAAGCCCATCAGCCTGACGATACCATCCTTCCATGCCACGGCGATGAATTGGCCTATCGAAATTCATTAGCTTCTGGCTACAAATCACGGGATTAACCCGGGACATACCGTTGGATTTCCAACGCGTCGCTGTTACGGAGCTTGGCATGCGGCCGCCCTGTTGCAACTTGCAGACTTGCTCGCCGTCGGGGCGGTAGATGAGGACATGACAACCACTTGAATCAATGGTGGCTGAGAGATCTAGAACTGGACAGCTGGTGGGGAAGCCTTCTGGAGCGGGTGATTCAAAGGTGGTTTGGCTCAAGGGCCGCAAGTGTTGTGATCGTCGAACCATGGCGTTGTTTGTCTTGTTCTAGCCCGTTGTGAATGGGAGAGGTGCCTCGTGTGCCTCGCGTAAGTTTAGGTATCGATGAAGAGTTTATGGTTGGATTCAGATTGAAGGTGATATGGACGTCGTAATTAATGAAAATTGGATATAAATTATTGAATAAAGATGCGATTAATATTGAAGGTATTGTTTGCATTTAAACTTGGCCTAAAAGCTGTTGCTATTCTGTTCCCGCGACTTAACATTAGGGTTAATATGTAACGCAATTAGGGTCTAATGATCTCTCTCTCTCTCTCTACCTATCGTACACATCCCGCCACATCCTCATTCAGCATCCTCCCGTTTGCGAACAGCAATAAAGTAGTTCCCAAGCTTTTCACTCCCCGGAAACCGCTTCCATCCCAAGCCTGGCAGATACATTACGCCCATAACCTGCGGCGCTTCCCAAATACCCCGTGACGCAAAGTATGCCGACATCTCCTCTTCATTTAGATACTTTTCCCAGTCATGCGTACCCTTAGGTACAATCTTCAGTATATTCTCTGCCATCAAATTAGTCGTGAACCAACTAACCCACGTCCGCGCAATCGTACTCATAACCAGCCAACCTCCAGGCTTAACAAACGGTGCCGCACGATCCAAAAACGGCGCCGGCCTATCCACATGTTCCACCACCTCAAAGATGGAAACTACATCAAACTGTTTCTCCGCTTTTCTGTCCCCCTCCGGCACCGGCAAGTCTTCAATAGTCGCCTGTCGATACGCCAGCTTCTTGGCTAACATTGGGTCCCTCTTTGCATGTGCCTGGGCAATCGCCAACACTTCGGGAGTCGGGTCAATGGCCGTAACGTGCTTGGTAGTAGGTAGACGGGCGGCACTCTCGGCAAAGATTCCTCCGCCGCAACCAATGTCGAGGTAGCTGAGGGAGGAGGCGGCGGGAGTAAAGGGAATAGGCTGTGAGGCATGGCAAGCGTGGATGAAGTCGTGGCGGAGGGGATTCATGAGGTGGAGGAGGCGGGAGGGGCCATAGGGGTCCCACCAAGAGGAGGCGAGGGTATTGAAGTGGGAGATTTCGGAGGGGTCAATGGAGGAGAATGTGGGGTGTTGTGGCGATGGGGATGGCGTGGGGTTGCTGGTAGTGGAGGAGTGGCGGCAGGTGATGAAGGCTGCATGGCGGATGGGGGTCGCGTGATGAGAGGTGCGGGCGAGATGCCGCAATAGAGATTTAGTCGATCGGCTGGACATGATGAAGCACTAAATATGGCGCAATTTGATGATACAGATTAGGTTCTTGGGTTCAGTATGTCGCCATTACTAGAGAGCTCTTTGCCTGTGCTTATACATGGTGGGGCCGATTACATAATACAGTAGGGTCTGTACATTTAGGGTTATGTTTAAGACAGTCACTGTTCAAGGTTGTGGAAAGTAAATCTCCAACGATTCATACATCACAAGCTAAAAGCCTATTTTGTGATTTATGTAACCATCTACCCAACCATGTGCCGAGCCTTTTTTTTTAATCTTGATGTTCCTGAGGCTCAGCATCGGTTCTTATAAAACCCGCGCGGGAAACTCCACGTTGGCTCAGCGGTCATCTTCCCTTTTCAGAAACTATCTTGTGGGCTTTGTCCGCCGGGGTTTGTTTTGTCAGCAACTTGTCAACCGGTGTTAAATGTGACTCGGGGTTTACATAATCCCCCAAGGTAAGCCGCGAGAGGGGGAGGGGGGGCTTCACGATGGTTTAGTTAGAGAGTAGGGATGAAGGCGTGGAATCCTGGTAGTTGTAAGACATTTGCCCGAGCGGACTACCTACAAGTGGCGGGATGGTGCTTGATAATACAGAGTTGTAGGGAAAGATGGCGGGATAGTAGAAAGTTGAAGCCGAGGTGCTGTGATTTGGTGCTATAAAAAGGGAAGTTACCCTTTTCGTTGAGAATTATTAGTCATCATTACAAGTTTTTCAAAATCAAATTTTGAAGCATTACTTGGATGAAAACTCCTTGATATTCTTATCGCCATCTTTTGACAAGTAGATACTCTCATTGAGCCTATGCTATAGAGATTGTCATCGCCTTTACTTGCCTATAATTCGTTACTGTTGCCCCTCCACAGGGATATCGTCAAATCTAGTGACACATACTAAGAACAAGCTCAAGTCAATTGAATCACATGACAACAACACTTTTGCGATATTCCAACTGCTAACTGCCAGTCGCATTCTTTCGGTGATTCACATTGTCTATTCTTGACAGACTTTTACTATTGTTTAACGTTGCGATCACCAGTTTCTTATCGCCTTGAACTACAGAAAGGTCAATAGCGCTAGAATCGCCTACCACACGAACCCCACCATCCAACTATAGCGCAACCTTGTTGGAGCAACAACAGACTCCCGGGCTACTACTAAATCCTCGAATCATCTATCTATTGTTCAATTGCAATCACAAGCCAACAACTATACGCTTCCATTTCCATATCAGCGATACCCTTCCCAAAATGCCCGCCAGCACATCAATTGAGGCCACTGCCTTCGACTCCATATCTGACTGCATTGAGGCTTACCGTACGTCAACTCTCATCTTGTCCCCTACATGCACATGAATGAATGAAGAATAACCCCCCCCTCTGGCTAACCCTCTCGTTCTCTTCCTCCCTTTAGGCCATGGCGAATTCCTCGTAGTCCTTGACGACCCCTCGCGCGAAAACGAAGCCGATCTCATCATTGCCGCCCAAGACGTCACCACCGAGAAAATGGCCTTCATGGTCCGCCACACCTCTGGCCTCATCTGCGCGCCCCTCCCGGCTGCCCGCTGCGACGCCCTCGGTCTCCCCCAGATGGTCGTCAACACCCAAGATCCCCGCGGAACCGCCTACACCATTTCCGTCGATGCTGCTGACGAGTCTGTGACTACTGGTATCTCAGCGTACGACCGCGCGCTAGTCTGCAAGGTGCTAGCGGATCCCAAGTCTACGGTGGAGAGTCTTCGTCGTCCGGGGCATGTGTTTCCGTTGAGGGCGAGAGAGGGGGGTGTTCGGGAGCGGAGGGGACATACGGAGGCGGCGATTGACTTTTGTCGGTTGGCGGGAAAGGAGTTGGCGGGTGCGATTTCGGAGGTGGTTGATGATGGTGAAGAGGTTGAGGGACAGGCGGCGCGGAGAAATGGTGGTATGCTGCGCGGAGAGGCGAATATCCGGTTTGCGCGCAAGTATGGGATGAAGGTGTGTACGATTGCGGATTTGGTTGAGTACCTAGAGAAGACTGAGGGCAAGCTAGCTTAGGCCAAAGGTTGTACGGAAATGGCCAAAGGTGTGCAATCATCACATGTCACGATTATTAGAGAAAGTTGGTTGTCACTCAACATACAGCTAAAGAGGAGACTCATTAGACGGCACAAGAGTGCCAAGCTACATTCGTATGAGTGGTGGTGTATGGAATATCTTAAATTTACGTGTATTTTTACAATCTATATTACAAATATATAGCTGGATAAGGAAAATAAAGACTAATTACCTTGATCTTTTACAAGTACTGAGCTATCACTGATGCCCAACCTGATGACGATGATGACGGTCGGTTGTGGCGTTGGATGCATGTAAAAGCTGTTTCGGTCACTGAGTCACAGGGTTAGATAACCCTACTCTATAACAATTACTCGATTCGCTCGCCGATGAATCGGAACAGCACGATCGATCCATTCAAGCCTCGACTACTCACGATGATTATTTAGTGAAACTGGTTTACAGTGGCAAAGCCCGTTGTTAGTCGATTCCTGGGAGAGTATTTTATTCTCAAGGGAATAATTTATAACAAACCAAACCTTTCTCATGGCAAAATAGACGACGCTATCACAATCTTTTCTTTGCTTCTATGGCTGTTTTCGACCAAGAGCAATTATTCGTGCCATTTCGAAATGGCTCCAAGGCTCTCATAGAAGCTTGATGTGAAGTTTCTAATACAATAAAGCGGGAAACTAATATATAAGAACTCTCTTCTATCCCTCCCTGTGTTTCCCCCCTCGTTTCTATCATCTTCTATAAATCATCATAGAAATCATTGTACTCTTATCAAAAGGTCGTTGTGGCCCCGCTATATCTTACGTAGGTAAGTACCTACTTGCCTACACCTTACAGCAAGCAACTACCCAAATTTCCGAGCCCCCACCAACAAAAAGAACTTTAAATTCTTCATCAACGTCATCGTTTTTTTTTCTTTCAGCAAAAAATTCAAGAGGCGACGAACTTTGCATTTGTGCCGCGGATTTTCTATCCATCATCATCATCATCATCATCATCATCATCATCATCGCAATTCGCACAATTATATCGCCAATCATCATCACTATCATCATCTGGCTTCATATTCTCATCACTTTCTTCTCTCTCTTTTGCGTTTTGCCTACACGCATTAATTCTACACCCCTCCCTCCTCTCCCCCATGCTATTTGCCTATATTTAGACCTACACACACACTCTCTCTCTCTCTCAATCACCATCATCATGGGAAGTCGCTTCGGCAAAGGTTCCTTATCTTCCGGCTTCGGCCAGCCAGCTACTACATTTGGTTCTTCGGACTCTGCTGATGTCCGTAGTGACCTGTGCTACTGGGCACGGCCAGCCGATGTCTCCAGCATCTCAGACCCGGCTGTGGTGATTTGCTTCAAGAGCGTACAGAAGAAGGATGAGACGACCAAGGTGCGAGCACTAGAAGAGCTCCTGGCCTATGTCATTGCTCATCCCCACGAAAAAGATGGAGGCCTAGAGGATGCTATTCTTGATGCCTGGGTAAGTTGGTATATACTCTTGTTGATATGTGATGCCAAGCCAAGTCACTAACTCTCTCTAGGCCACCATATTCACTAGACTAATCTACGACAATAGCCACAGAGTTCGTGAACTCACAGCTACCATTATGGGCGCGATTGTCTCCAGCGCCCGCCAGCGTGTCAACCACCGTTTCAACCACATCCTCGCTCCATGGTACTCAGCCAGTGGAGACGCCGTTGCTTCCGTCGCCAAGGCTGCCCAACTCAGCATGATTAAACTCATTGAAACTCCTGAAAAGCATATAGCATTTGCCACAAAGATTCAAAAAGCAGTCTTGCTATTCGTGCAAGCGGCTCTCCTCGAGACCCGCGAGACTCTGAGTGACGAGCGTGTGACGACACTGGAGGACATGGATTCCAAGTATTTCCGGGTTTTGCATGCGAGTCTATCACTAGTTTGTGCCCTACTGAGACGAGTGGATGCCAAAGCGAGAGCCGCCGCTACCCAGGAGTACATGCAGGTTTTGGAATCCGACATAATTTGGCCCAGTATCAACTGTGTAGACACTACGGTTCACAGAGCTGCTTGCACGCTATTCAGCTTGTCGGCCCAGTACTTCCCTGACGCTCTCAAGAAACAAAAGTCAGCCATCAAAAAGATCTTCATTAATGATGGCCTCAAGGTCAACCACCGCATTGGCGTTATCATGTATCTCGAATGCCTCGTTTCCTTTACCGATGTCCTTGGTAACAGCGTCTGGCTTCCCTCCGATAAGGGCGGAAAGCCGCCTCTCTCGCGTCTCGGCACATTTGTTGAAAAGGGCTCAGGCAACGGAAACAACCAGTTCTGGGAGCAACTCGACAGGCTCTTGTCCCGAGTACCAGATGAAGCCTGGACTCTGACGTCTGCCCTCAAGTTTACCGGTTCGTTCCGCAAGGGTATGGCTACCCGAGAAGACCGGATATTGGTGGCTACCCCATGGGCCTGCTACAACCGTCTCTGTGAAAGATTCGTCAAAATTCTCACCAAGGATCCCGAGGAATTACAAGAGTTTGCCAAGAAGACAATGGTTCCGGTCCTGGAGACGGCGCTGGGACCGGTTCTGGAGGCTAACGAGTGGATGATTCACGGTCCGCCCTATGATATTCTGACTCAAATGTTCACGATATTCGTCAATTCTCCTATTCTGGAACCTACTCTTTCTAATCTCTTGGAGAAGATTGCTTCTAGCATGCGCACCACTATTGCGAGTTCACTACCTTCCATCTCGGCTGGATACATGGACTCACAGCAAACTGTATCCGTCTGGGGCCGTCGTTGGTTTTCGTTCTCGGGTGAAGTGCGCAAGTCTCCTGCATTTAGGGATCCCATCAAATTGACTTTGGATACTCTAGATCTAGATCTTGTCGAACGGTGCATCGAGGTACTGTTGACTAGAAACTTGCATCCCTTTGGTGCCGCTCAGGTACTCAGACATGCGCTTGAGAACACGGAACTTCTCAAGAGCGATATCCCGGGATTGGTTCTGTTTCTAATCAAGGCTGGGACTGAAATGTTGCCACATCTTCTTCGATCACGGGTCGACGCGGAGGTGATTTCGATTCTTCACTCCCTCAACTCTGCCGACGCCAAGGAGCATGCGCAATATGACTCCATCTGGGAGGCCTGGATGAAGGCACTGCTTGCTCTTAGTGATGACACTGAGCTCAAGACTTCCTTGTTTAGCTTCCTCATGAAGCTCGCTTCAACCGAGAAGAGTCGTATCATGGCTCAGAAGCAACCTGGACTGTCTGATATCCTTGTCAAGCGATGCTTGGAAGTTGCCACTTCCACAAGGTTAGAAGATCGTACAAGTCTTTCCGAGATTCTTCGCTCAAAGGTCTTGACGACTCCTATTACTGTTGGCCTCTTGCATAGAATGCTCGATATGCTGGTCGATTCTCCCATGGAGTTTTCTCTCCAGTACGATACATATGACAGAATAGCCGCGTCGGATCCGGCCAGTTTGATGTCTGATCATGACTTGGCCGTCCGTTTCAATCTTCAGTTGCTCGCTCTCGCCGAAATAGGCCCGGAATCAATTGGTTCCAAAGCAATCAACCTCCACATAAGTCTCCGCAAACGTGATCACGGTGCCATTCTACCGGCCATCATTCAAAGCAGTCTCATCACCGCAAGCCCAAAGTCTCTGGGTATTAAGAGTCTATCGAAGCTCGGTTATGAAACGATATTGGCGGATCCTACGGCTATTGGTCCGTACCTACCACCGCTAGATGTATGGATTTCTGAGATCAAGCGTCTCGTGAATAACATTGGTGTCGACCCCATGCTGGCTATCACCAGTCCTCTAGGCGGTGCACAGTTCCTTATAGACTCTGGAATCGGAGAAGAGATGGTAGTGGAGAGAGATAGCTTTGGTCGATCGGTTCCGGCACGCATGGCTTTATATCTGGTCATGATTCTCGAGTACGCTCCGTTAAGCATTGCCCATTATCCGATACTAATCGACCTTTTGCTGGTCTTGGCTACTACTCTTGAGATTGTCACTGATCAGGTCGCACTCATGGAAGAAGATCAACTTATGGCTCTTCCGGATGCCCGGAGCACAACTTTTATCACCACTACCGATGCTATAATCGCCAGGCTTCTCAAAGACCAGCCTTGGGAAGTCATTCAGAGTCTTGTCGGTGCGAGCGTTGTCTGTACTCAGGGCGAGGATGCCTACTCTTTCTACCGAGCCCGTGGTCTCTACACTTGCTTGAAGCACATGTCCGCGCCCACAACCGCCCAGGTTGATGATCTTTTTACTACCTTTGGGGTCAACTCGCCAATGCCTCAAAAGATCCTTTTGTTCGTCACCCTTACGGCCGTTTTCCGTGGCTACCTTGTGGCTTCCAAGCATACCGAGACCCTGTGCAACCGCCTCATTGCCGAGGTTCAAGGTCTTAAGACGGCTAATTCTCCCAAAATTCTTCTCAACTTGGCGGCTCTTTCCCACACGCTTAATGTGTACGAGGTTGGAATGGCCCCTATCCCACAAAACCGCATCATGTTTGCGCTGCGGATGCTCGTGCCTATCGCCGGTACTGACACCACTACTCCCGAAGTCCGCGGAGAAATCTTCCGTGTGTTGATGAACATTCTGCCCAATGTGTCCTCAATGTTTGGACCTCACTGGAACGAGACGCTTGAAGCTCTTGTGGACTTTTGGGAACGTGATAGTGCCATTTACTTTGATGTCCTAAACGCCATGGACCCGTCATTGCGCCTGTATAGGGTCTTGCGGGATCTTGAAGAGCCGGCTGAGGAACTGACGGAGGGTCTTGTCGATATCAAGGAACGGGCGGATCAGGCCTTGCTGAACCTATTATTTGCCGAGCGTGAGGTTGAGTGTCGGCCTCAATATCTGGTTGACAAGTCACTCAGAGAGTTTTTGGTAATGATTCCTCAAGTCGACCACGAACGCCTGGAAAGGTTGGAGGCTTTGTTGATGGCAGAGGCTCGGTCAGTTCAGATCATGTCTTTGGAGATGATCCGCAGGGCGCTTCCTACCCTTCAAGAAGATATGATTGCGGATACGATTTTGGAGAAGAAGAGTAAGTTTGCTTTTTTTTTTTCTTTTTTTTTTTTTTTTTTTTTTTTTGGAGATGAGATGTTGTGTGATGTATGATGACTGATAACTAATAATGAAATAGCTGCCACGATCCCTAACCCCATTTGGGAAAATATCACCAACTGTCCTCAAGCCGAGTTCTTTTCTGACGAGGATCTTGATACTTTCCCTACTCGTATCCGCCAATACCTTTATGCTTGGCTTGTCATTTTTGACATGTACGAACCAGTTCCTATTGCCATACGCATCGACTACACGCAAGCTCTCCGCGAGGCCGATGTTGGAAGGGATCTTTTCGACTTGATGTTCTTCATTCTTGGTCATAGTACCGGCCATCCCGTTAACCTTGAGAAGGCCCACATCACGTCAGATATGCTGGCCAAGTATGACCTCGAGACTGGCGAAGCCGAAGATCAGGAAAAGAACATGAACTGGCTCTTGGCTCATCTCTACTTCCAAGCGCTCAAGTTCATTCCCGAGATCTTCCGTCGTTGGTTCATTGATACTAAGAGCAAGGCTACCAAGAAAGCGGTGGATGATTGGACGTCCTCGTACATTTCGGCGCCTATTATTGAGGCAGTCCTAGATGAAGTTTCCAAGTGGGCAGAGCAGCAGGAGAAGGATGCTATGGATGACGATGTGGCGCTTTCGGTGAGAGTTTCAAGGGCAGCTTGGGAGGTTACCGCGGGTTATGAGGTTGATGAATCGGAGGCGACAATCCAGGTGCGGATTCCAAAGAACTTTCCATTGGGTAATGTTGAGGTTGAGGGTACGAACCGGGTGGGTGTCAGTGATAAGCAGTGGAATACGTGGATGCGATTGGTGCAGGGTGTCATTACCTTTTCGGTAAGTTCAACCTTGGTTATTTGTTTTTACATACTGTACACTGAAACTAACCGCTTGCCAACAGAACGGCAGCATTATCGACGGTCTCATTGTCTATCGTCGCAACATGAGCGGCGTTCTCAAGGGACAATCGGAGTGTGCCATCTGCTACGCTATCGTTGGAGAAGACAAGCAGATGCCGAACAAGAAGTGTGGCACGTGCCAAAAGTTGTTCCACAAGGGATGTCTATACAAGTGGTTCCAGACCAGCAGTCAAAATACTTGCCCGCTGTGCAGAAACCCTATTGATTATTTGGGGTCGGATACGCAGGATAGACGGAGACGGGCTCAGCAGCATGAGTTTTAGGTGGAGAAAGAGGGAGGTTTGAAGTTGGAACTTGGTTATTTGGTTTATTACGGAGTTCAAAAGATTAGAAAGGGAACTGATTTTTCTGTCTGCCTCAAGTTCTATTCTGTGATTTTTTTGGACACTTCTCTTTGAAGGCGGGATGTTCAAGTGCCTATTATGATGTTAGTTCCGAATATCAGTATTGCTTAGATAATCAGGGTCACACACACACACACACACACACACACACAGTCACATACCTGTTGAGCTGTCCACCGCTTCCCACTCTCATAAACCACAAGATTTTCTGCCACTTGTCTGTATTGATCCACAATTCCACCAAACACTTCATCCCTTGGTTGTCCCTCAAAGACTGCGTATATGTCAAACGGCGGTGTCCTGAAGCCCTCGGCCTCGGGCCAGGTCTCTCTAGTTGGTGACCCCATTGTCTTGAAGATACTAACAATCAAGCCCAGTTGATTTCCATATTCATTGATAGCCGGGGACTCGAACAAAGACTTTGGCGGGGTGCGGGCACATTCTACGAGGAGGGTCCCGGCGGCCCACATGTCAAGGGAGGGTCCGTAGGATTTGTTACCAAAGAGGGCTTCGGGGGCGCGCCAGGGGCCGGAGCCGATGTCGAGGATTTTGTCGTTGGGGGGTTCAGTGGGGAGGGAGAATTCAGGGTGCCAGGAGGAGGAGAAGTCGGAGAGGTAGGTAGGGCCGGTGGGGGAGGCGAGGAGCAGGGAGGAGGGTTTGATGTCGCGGTGGATGATGCCTTGGGAGTGGAGGGAGAAGAGGGCGGTGAAGAGAGTGTGGAAAATGGAGTGAAGGAGGGGACGGGGAATAGGGGTGGCGGTGGTGGTGTGGTGGGATAGGAGGGTTTTGAGGGAGAAGGGGAAGTAGGGAAATTGGAGGATGGGGGGTGTGGAGGGGAGGTTGAGGATGGAGAGGAGGGGGATACAGGGAGGGGATTGGGATTGGAGGATGCGGATTTCTCGGTGGGCGTTGTGGGGGGGGAGGGAGATTGATTCGATTACTTTGAGGGCGAAGGTGCCGGAGCGATAGACGGTGGAGGTTACACCGGAGCCGATGATGTGACAGTTGGGGAAGGGGCCAATGGAGATTCCTGGGGAGGGGGGAGTGGCGGGGCGGGAAGGGGGTGATGGAGGGGGGTTGGAGGAAGTACAGGCGTTCTCGTAGGCGGAGAGGGAGTTGGATTGGGTGAAGGCGGTGGTTTCAAGGGTGAGGGCTTCTTGGTTGGTTAGGCCGTGGAGGTCGGAGCTGAGAGAAGGAGGCGGGGAGAGGAGGGTTAGTTAGGGGGTGATATTTGGGATTCAGGGGGGGGGGGGGGAGGTATTACATTTTAGAGACCATGCGGAATCGGTCAATGGCACTGAGATTATCGCGCCAGTTGGACATGATGGTGGTGGGATGTGAGTGTGAATGAATATTTGAGTTTTATCTCATGGATTTTGACCATGTTTTTTGCTTTATATTTATTGTGACTGAAATACCAGGTTAATTGTACTAGGGTTAGCAGAAACTAGGGTCCTGGGATGTGAAATCTCAACTTGTACACGCGTACCAGCTAGTAGTATACTAACAACCGACAGATTCTGTACGCCATGTAACGAGTTTTGCTTGTGTTCCAGTCGTCCGAATGAAGAAACCCTCCATCACGTTTCTCAGGTAGGACAAACTGGTAGGGGGGGGGCAGACCGAGGGCACTGATATTCTCAATGGAGCGAAGCTGAAGTTGAAGAAAAGTGACGGTGAATATGGAGTTTGTGTGGGGAAATCTTGGAAAGTGGGTTGGGGTTTTGTTTGTCCTCGTGATAGTTTCTGAAATCCTATTAGCTGCAGGTGCCCGAGAATCAGAGCCGTTCAGTCACCACACTGGGCTCTCTAGGTCTAATCTAGGTGTTATCTAGGTGTTATCTAGGTCTATATACCCGCCTATAGAAACAGGCAGAAAAAAAAAACACGTCAATTCCATCCTTGTCCCTGGTTGTGTCTCCAATGGGTCCTCTCAGTAAATCCCTAGCCAAGAGAACTCTTAAACCCCCTGAAACATATGATTCTTTCTGTGCCTTGTTTTTCCCTCTGTTTCTCATGGCTGGGGGCCTGGGGGGGGGG
>MKGJ01000454.1:0-19941 GCA_002018255.1 Bretziella fagacearum | reverse complement strand
GGGGGGGGGGGGGGGGGATGTGGATGTGGAGGTTTTGTTGCAGGGGGCGGAGAAGCTGTGTACGGTGTATGCGTTGCCGGGGGCAGCGCAGAGGATTGTGGGGGTTAGGGAGAGGTATTCGAATTTACAGGATACGTTGGCGTATTATGAGAAACGGGTGGCGGAGCAGGGGACGCAGTTGGACGCGATGAATAAGAATTGGATGGAAGAGGAGGAGGAGAAGGAGGAGGAGGCGGATGCAAGTGGGGTATTTACGGAGGAGGATTTGAGGGCAGAAGAGGAGGAGGTGAGGGAGCTGGATCGGAAGAAGAGAGAGTTGCAGAATCGGTTGAGGACTATGGAGAAGGATCTAGGTGGTCTGAAGGCGATGGGTGGGGAGAGGTGGTAGAGGGATGATGATACCCAATATATGAGGCTATGATTTTACTCTACAAATACCAGACTTTACCCAATGTGTTCCTGCTGATACTAACAAAAACATGGGTTTCTATGATTCCTCATCAGAAGTTATTATTATCGTATGTAAATCTACGTCATAACCCCGCCTCGGCCTCAACCGTCTCTTCACTTGCCGTTGACGAGAATTACTTTAGACCCCTGTTTCCATATTTCGGTGAATACGTAAATGTGGGGCCGTGAACGTTTGGTCTAGTCGCGTTTTCAAGCGCGTCACGAGCGCGCCAAACTACAACATTTTAAAAAAAAAAATCAATTAAACTTTCTCAAAGTCAAGGTCCCGAGTATTATGAATTGCGAATGCTTTGCATTGCATAATAAATGAAAATCTCCTTGTTCTCGGTTTTTGATTAACTGGGGATTCCTTCGTTGTTACTTTGAATTTTTTTGTTAATTTGTTGTTTTGTTACGCCTTTTTCACGAATTGAATGATATTGTCGTTGCTGTGATTGATGTTATATCTGGCAAATATTGACGGTTTGCTTGAAGTTTTAAAGTTGCCTCGGAGCAGGTAAACACTTGGCTATGCACATACCATTGTTTTTTTGGTTTTTTTGGTTTTTTTGAAGAAAAAATAATCATATAAATCTTCGACATCATATTGCCTGTACTCACTGTTACGCATACTCACTCGGAACTCATCATCATGGATTCCGAAGAGAGGGCACGATTAGAGGAAGAGTGTGAAAGAATCAGACTTGTCATCAAGGACTGGGAACACCAATATGCCTCAGAGCATGATGGCAAGAAGCCCTCACGGGATCTGATCAAAGCTAATCCTGATATCGGTATGCTACTGGCCTCTGCTCGTCACTAGACTATCTGTTAACATCCACACAGCCTTCAAGTACCGCGAATATCAACGACTTCGTTCAAAATTGACGGGTGGCCTGCCTCCCAAGACCTCCGTCACTAGTCGATCCTCTAAAATATCACGCCATGCCCCGCCAGCCGAAGGCACCTCCGAAATGAACCCTCCACCTTCCAAGTCCCCCAAGAAACGCCGCCGCACCGCCGACTTTATTACGCCTTCCAAATCCCGAGTCCAACATTTCAAAACTCCCACAAGCTCCCGGATTGCACAACCAAAGTTTTTTACTCCGACCATGAACCGGGTCATGGGCAGCCCCGAAGTCCCTTCTACTATTGGACCTACCCCGCAGCGCGATGGTCGAGTGCTTGGCCTCTTTGATTTGCTTAGTGATAATGAAGCTTCGCAATCTCCAAGTAAACCCTTGTTTAGCGACTTGACGACCCCGACAAAGCGGAAACTGGAGGATACGGATGACGATACGCTATTCATGCGGGGGAGAACACCAATGTCGGCGTCCAAGAGACAACTCTTGAATTCATTCATGACACCAACCAAGAGAACACCCGGCGGCGGGGCTGCTGGGTCAACACCAGTAACATTTGACGATCTTGGAACGACACCGAAATCCACAACAAAAGACTTTAGCACGCCCGCCTTCTTGAAGCGCCGTACACAACACGTGACATTTTATGACACCTTTAAGGGGGAGACATCACCCATCAAGCGGCCTGGTCGCCAACAATTCACTCGGAGCCTCAGTTCCATCATCACAAACCTCAACCATCAAATCGATGAAGAATATGACGACGATGAAGAGGCTCTCCGTGAAGCCGAAGGCCTCCCCCCCAGATCGACCCTACCCAAACCGAAATCTACCAATGATTTCCCTGATCTTCCGGCTCGTTCCAATGCTCACCCGTCGTCAAGATACCAACGGCAACCTCTAACATCACTGCCGGAAGCCGCCAACGAAGAAGATGAGCCACAGCCTGAGGAAGACGAAGAAGTCATTCCCGATAGTCAACCAGCATTCCGCTTCCTTAGTGGCTTTGACGATGTGGGCAAGTTTGATGACGAGGTACCGGAGGAGATGGACCGTGGCCGGCCGATGAGGCAGTTCAAGAGGAGGATGCCGAAGAGAACCACTAGAAAGGTTAATATCAAGCCGATAGTGCATAAACGGCCGGATATGCCAGGGGTGAATACGGAGGATGGAGAAGAAGAAGAAGAAGAAGAAGAAGAAGAAGAAGAAGAAGAGGTTATCGAGGAGACGCAGTTGCTGGATGAAGGGGATGAGGAGTATGAGGATGTCAATGATGAGAATGAGCCGCCGGCGGAGAAGAAAGCAAAGGGTAAAGTGAAGGCTAAGAGTAAGGGCAAGACTAAAGCCAAGACGAAGACGACAAAGGCAAAGGCGGCCCAGAAAGGGGAGGAGGAGGAGGAGCCGGCAAAGAAGGGGAGAAAGGTTAATGAGTTGGCGCATGCGAATTTCCAGAGGCTCAAGTTGCGGAACTTTGGGTCAAAGGGGGGACCTGGGTTCAACAGTCGGTTTAGAAGACGGCGGTAATGAGGATTCTTCTTTAACGTTCAAGTATTTGGTTTGATAATACTGGAAAGAGACAATTGCTGGGTTATGTTTTTTTTCTTTTGGTATACGTTGGCGTTTGATGGCCTGTGATTAGTTTTGGGGATATACTATATACATACCATGGACATTTTAGCATAGCATGAATCATCCATCTTCTTCTCCACGTTGTTATTAGCAGAGTGCATGGTCCCCTTGACCCAGTTTGTTGTTGAGTATGACAATATGAATTAGATTATTGTTGACGTTTTCCAATGGAAAGCAGCCTTCATAGCTCAGTTGGCAGAGCGCGACACTAGTAATGTCGAGGTCAGCGGTTCAAATCCGCTTGAAGGCATATGTTTTTGTGCTGGGTAGATAGATGTATAGATATTCAAGTTTTGCTGTTGTAGTAAAGTATAGCATGGATTTGATGTAGCAGCTCTTTTGCTACTGAATATCATGTTGTTCATAAACGAATGGCTAATACTTTGGTCAGAGACAGATTTTGAATCAAGTGTATTAGGGTTTTAATACATCTTTAGGGCTTATCTACTAGAATGTGAAGATGCTAGTAACTGCCCCAACTTCAACACGTACGTACCTGCCTTGATTATAGGGAATGCGCACAAAACTAAATCAAACTTTTCATTGAAATTTTTTGGCATCATTAATGAAAATCCCCATTCCACTTCTCCAATCACTAAGCTTTTCCTGAAACAATATCAACCCCATGTTGAAACTATCACCGATTTTCTCGCCACTGACAATCAACTTACGAGCTTGAGTCAGTCAGTCCGTCCTCTGAGGGACTCGGACATACACTCAAGATATGGACTTGTCAGAATCCCTCTTGAATGTGCCAATGCGAACTTGTTCAAAGGCTTCTCTGCCTCCAACCCTATCGCTATCGATTTCGTCATTTACAAGGAGCTTAATCTGTTTTTAGCTTCTCTGGGCCTTGATTGAAAAGATCATATCCTTTGGGGAGAGCCTTGATATACGATGACCACCCTCAAAGGTCTTGTATGATCCGGGAACCTCCAACAATTGCCAAGTTGTTGATTCATGATTGACAGTGAGATTCTCCATACAGTACTCCCAATAAGATGTTTAGTGAGCTGTGCAAAGCACAAAGAAAATGTGAGACATGGCGCTAACCAGGAGTAGACTTGAATAACCAAAAAGCTTGGATAGGCAATTTGTTGGCAAGCGTGTGGTAAGATTATCCATCTTGGGATTGTCAAATGCTTGTAAGTGCGTTTGCCTCTACAAAGACTTCTTGGGCAATGATGGATGAGTAAGTAAAGCTAGAGATTTCTTTAGTCCAAGGCTCAGGCTCTACTGATTCTGCCAATATGAGTTATCTCTCTGTACCTATATGGCATCAAATCACTACCTTTGGTGCTCATTATTGAGACTCAATGCTCAAAGGTGGTTGGTTACCTTGACGCAACAACCCGCCATCGTCGTCTCTTACCTCAGCCTCCGACTCTTTCAACTTGTTCTCAAGGCCCTATTCTTTTAAACTGGATTTGATAATCACCTCGAATCCGGTTCTTTGTTCGATTTCTTTCTTCTCGACCATGATATTCAATTCCTGTTCCAACCCAAGAACTCTGATATTTACACTTATATTGCCCAATTAGATGATGTTCTTTGTCTTGGGCCGCTTATTTTTAGACAAGGAACCGTCTTTTTGGTTGGCATTTGCTTAAAATTAGTGTACTTTCTTTCAACGACTTATGCTCGCTACCTCCAGATGTGGAGGACTTTTATTGGAAATGTGCTTTGATCTACATCAAAACTACACATCTCAAGGTTTGTATGCATATCTTATTGATGTCTTGTTCTTTACCGGTCTTGTTGGAGGTAGGCTTATTTGGTGCCCTCCATCTTGGTCTTTTGGTCTATGAACTATCATTCTCATCCTTATCCTTTGTACTGCAGCGGCATCACAGTCATAGATGGAATGTTGATTGAGTTCTTGATCTGTCTTCTGTTCTAGGACAAGCCGACTTCCTTCAAAGGAGTCTTCTGATTGCCTAGAAAGGTGCAATCCAAGATTATCTACCAGAACATCTCGAACATAAAAGGAAGGCCTTGCCACGATCATGAATCAAAACTCTCTGTAACCGTTCACCCTCCCGTTCTTTCCTCTCTGTTCGCACTAGTTTACAAAACTACTATATCCTTTCTTTTATTTTCAACTTCCATTCACTCTTTCAGTCGTTAGCATCATGACTGCCAAGCTGTCTATGCTGATGGCCGTCCTCGCGGCGGCTCCTGCTTTCTCAAATCCAATGTAAGTTTACTCTCCTAAAGCCTTGTTTTTCTCTCTCTGATATCCTGTCAACAATTTTAAGAAACTAACAGCATCTCCTAGTAACCATGATTCAAACTTTGTCAAGCGGGATTTTATCGACGTCATTCCCGTCCCCGATGTCCCCTCGGCCCTTGTCACTGTCACTGTGACAGTTACTGCAAACCCTTATCCTCTCAACGCTACAGATGCGTCTCCCAGTTGTGGTACTACTGTTCTCCAGCCGGATCCCGTTCCTCAGGTCCCTACCAGTAGCCTAGCTCCTTCACCTTCTCCTTCACCTACCACCCCGACACCGGCACCGGCTCCCCCAGCGTCCATTACCCTACTGCCAGCTCCAGAGCCTCCTGCTCCTACTATCACGTCGTCCGCTCCATCTCCACCTCCTTCAACTTCAGAACATGCTCCAGCTCCTACTACTACCACCAAGCGTACTGCTCTGGCCCCTCCTTTCGGCTCGACTTCGATACTCCCACCCGCCACTTCCAAACCCCCTTCCACTACCTCGAAGCCACCTGCAATTACCTCATCCCCAACATTTTCTCCGATCAAGACCTCTGAAGTGGCATTCACGGATATCAGGACTGTGGAATATACCCCTGGAAAGTCAACTCCGGAGATCTACCAGAACAATTTGAATCTTGCTGTGAAATACATGCAGGAGTTCAAACAACTGACGTTAAAGTCGTCCTGTGCGGACGACACCTTGGCCTGTGTTACCGGGATGTACGCCGTGTGTGCCGGAGGCCGGTACCAGGTCCAGCCATGCGGTACAAACTCGGTTTGCGGTATCATCCCTTCAGAGACTGTGCATGTTCTGGACCTTAACTGCTGGAACACCAGGTTCCTGGCCAATGTTCTTGCAGGCATGACCCGTGCTGACGCCTCGGCACACTCTAAGCGTGCCCTTTATGCGGCTACTACCCTAGCCACTGTAGTTCGTGGTGTTGTCCCTGAGACTGACCCCGAGATTGAGACCGCCAAGGTCAAGTCTTTCCTCCGCTCGAACGATGCCGGTCTCGAAGCCCGTAACCTTATTGCTGTGGATGAAGCCGACATGACCACTGTGATGCGCAGATGCACTCCAAATGGATTCCTTCGTCTGCACACTGCCGACTCTTGCCCCAACAAGCGTACCGAGGACGAAGAGCTTGCTATCCGCGCCGAAGAAGAGATTGCCCTGCTTGCACGTGCCTCGGAACAGACTTCTCTAGTTGCCCGCGATGAGACTTCCCTGTCTCACAAACGCTGCACTCCTAACGGTCTTCTCCGCCTGCACACAGCCGACTCTTGCCCCAACAAGCGCTCCAACGCCATCGAACTTGGAATCCGCGCCGCAGAAAAGGTTGCCCTTGTAGCTCGTGATACCGCCGAACCTTATAAGCGGTGCACTCCTCATGGCCTGCTTCGCCTTCATACTGCTGATTCTTGCCCTAACAAACGGTCCGAGGAAGCCGAGCTTGCTCTTCGCGCCAAAGAAGAGAGTTATCTGGCTGCTCGTGATGACTTGGAGGTCCCCCAAACCGTCTCTGTGACTTCTTTTGCCGCTGCTTCTCCCGTCCCTGCTGCCCAGCCGCACAAGCGTTGCACCCCGAATGGTCTCCGTCTCCATACTGCTGATTCTTGTCCCAACAAGAGGGCCAAGGAAGAGGAGTTGGCGATTCGGGCAGAGGAAATGGCTGAGAAGCAGGTAGGCGTCCGTGACCATTCATATTCCGCACAACATGAAACCTCATGTTGGACCGGCTCCAAGCACTATTAACTCTGCTGTAAAAGAAAACGAGAAAAGAAATACTTGCGATTTGACGGTTGACGAAGTACACGAATAACGGAGATTTTTGAGTACAGCGCGGGGAATTTTGCTCAACATGATACCCATATAGAAAACTGGTCAATATTTTGATCTCAATCTATTTTTAAAACTACATACATCCATATCTTTATTGTATAACTGACTTTTTGCAGAAGACCAGCCGAAGCCTGTGGGTATCATCTTAACCTGTAACCATGTGCTTTAGACAATATACCGCTTCTCGGCCATTGCCATCTTTCCCCTCTTACTCTTTTGTTCCTCATCCTCATCATCATATAGACCAACTAAAGCTTCCCTCAACACCAACCCCCAAGTTGATCGCTACTTCTCTCGCCACACTATTCCCCATGATCCTCCACATGCTAGCGACATTCCCTAACAATACATCCTCATCCCGATACCCCTGCGCCCTCATCCCCTCCAGAATTGTCTACGGCCTATCCTCATCCTAATGCAACATGACACCCGTCCGACAGTCCCCAAACGACCGTACTGTTACCAATGTCCGAAACAGCTCATCCGGGTGAACTCTCCCCCAGCCCACCGAATTAGGTGCCGTCCGTAAGTTCTTCTCACTCTCAGGTGGAAACAACTCCCGTTCAGAACTACTCATGACTCCACGGCCGCCAGCCCAGGCTTTAGCAAACTTCATTCCTCGGGGATATACTGGAATGGCCCCAATTTTGCGCCTGAACCTTGACCGAGAGGGAACACCCAAGACGATGTGCCGATTGCTGCGCACAAAAGTCCACTTTCCCGTCATGGACTTTTGGTAAGCCCGCCGTCGCCTCTGCCGCGCTGACGTACCGAAACGGATACCGCTCTAGGAACACCCTCTCAATAACCGGCGCCCCATTCGGCAGATACCCCGCTCTCATCTCTCTCATTCCAGGCAGATGTCCATGTGTCGGCACCGGACACTTGGGCAGTCTTTCCCCCGGCGCCGCAAACATCAAGAAAACTCGCGAGCGCATCTGCCGGGCCCCAAACGACCAGGCCTCTAGCAGCCACAAATGTGTCTGGTATCCAAGACCGACAAGAGCACAGACGAGCTGGGATAGCACATCTTCGGAACGGGCGGCCTTGGATTGGACGATGCCGATGACGTTCTCGAGAACTCCGAAGCGTGGACGGTAGATGTCGACGGCCGTGGCAAAGGCGGCATCTAGAGATTGGTTTTTTCGTGTTGGCTGGGGGTTGTTTTGTCAGAGGTGAGGCGGGAGAATCTGGGGCAAGGAGAACCGCCAGAGATGAAGTCTATGTAACCGACGGGGGGGACGTTGGTGGCGGGGGAGCCGGTAAGGGCGAGACGGTGGAGGTCATCGATGGAGCTGAGGAAAGGGGTGATAGAAGGTGAGTTTGCCATGTAACTATGGAGTGCGATGGCATCAAGGTCGTTGGCATAGGTCATGTTTACAGCTCCGCCATCTTCTAGTCCTCGGCCAAAGTTTCCGCCCACCGCAGAAGAGATCAAGACCACGAAGTTTTTCTATTGGAGCGGAAGGGTCAAAGGATTGCCGGAGGCCCGGAGGACATTTGAGGAGTTCTTCCAGGGTGGTGGAAGCATTACCAGTTTTGGTCTCGCAGTAGGAAAGATAAAAGGCAAGGCCGACGCCATTCCGGTGATAGGGTGCGGGGATAGCAGTCCCAGGAGGGAAATGTCGCCCTTGTCCCCCTTTTCCGACATGGCCTCTAGGAAATCTACAAAATGCTTCCCCAATTCTGCAGAGCACCGAAGCGCTGCATGGAATCTTTTATACTCACGGCTGGGTTTCCGTAGCCGATACCAGACGTCCCAAGAAAGATTGGCATTCAAGTCTGGGCGAATCCACACACTGGTCCCTACGGAATGGTGCTCCACGCCGTAGTTCCCAATAGAAACTTCCTCGAATGGGATGCCCTTGAGATGAATTCTCCGGCCAGAGTCAAGGGTAAGGGTTCCGTCGAAGAAGAAGTGGTCGTGGCGTTGTTTGTGGCTGCGGAGGGTGTGTAGGGGTTTGAGTTCCGGGCCGTGCATGCCGGAGATGTACATGGAGAAGTCGTCAAGGGAGAGTTCATAGTAGTCGGGGGTTTGATTGGTAGGGGCTAGGGATTGGCGTTCAAGGTAGGCAGTGATTTCGAGGGGTTCGTTGGAGGGATAGGGCGGGGAAGAGGGGGGCGTCGAAGTCTTGATAGGCGGAACGGGGGAAGATGAGAGTGCTTTCGGGAATCTCTACAGCCAAGTGAGAGGTCTCGGGTTTCTTCAATGGCACAAAGGCTACCCCTTGTTCATCCTCCACCACATTTTCTTTTGCCGTTAATTCATCCCCAGCATCTAACCTGACGGTATCTCCAACTGCAACTTTATCCGGAGATTCCCTATACGATACCCTCACCCGTCGTCGTCGTCGTCGTCGTCGTCGTCGTCGTCGTCGGACAGGGCTACAACCGGAAGATGTAGTCTCCGCTTTCATAGACGGAGAAAACGAATGTTTCAGAGGAACATTGGAGCGTTGAAGAGAACGAGAAGAGTTGTCGTAGAGGAGATCAGAGGTGACAAGGATGATTTCATCTTCTGAGGGTGTCTCTGATTCGAAGGCAGAAGGGGGCAGGTAAACTACATGAGAAGGGTTAGTTGTTTGGTTATTCAGTATGTAGAGGGTCAGTATGAAGGGAGGACTTACGAACTGCATTGATTGACGGGAGCATATGGCAAAAGCCAACTGAGCTTAAATAAAAATGATAATAAATAAATATTATAATATTGACGGACTCCGGCCCCGACGCGTCAAATCATGTAATCCAATCCCCATGAAAAAGCAACTTATAAACCAGAAAATTATTATTCTAGTAGTAGTTTTTTAAACCATCATGAAGTATTTTATCTATATAAAAAGGTCATAAAAAAAAAGATAAAAAAAAAAGGAATTTCTCACCCGACAACGCGTCAACTTAGAAAATCAATTCCAAACCAAAGCCAAGGGTAGTAGTTTCCTTCTCCTTCTTCCCCCGTGGCACTGACAATTCCCACAACCAATGTCAATATCTTATCCTTATTCTTAAGGAAGCCTCCAATCATTCACGGTTTTCTCTTGGTTATTAACAAGTGTCGAATTTGGTTATCTATTGTGCATACAAAAGAGTTGACAACATCTGTATGGGTGAAAAAAAAAAAAATTCACAAAAAAACTGCGTAATCTGGGAATCGAACCCAGGGCTAATCGAATCATTGCCGGATGGCAACGATTAATGTTACCACTACACCAATTACGCCAATAAATGTCTTCCTCGGAAGGAGTTGATGATATCAAGTTTCATGTGTTCCAAACCAGACACAGAGATATCCACCTCGGTACTTCATCACCTCCCATATTATATCATCCAAGTCTAACTCCATACCCCATTCAGTATCGTAAACCTATCTTTGTATTCTGTATAACCTCTATATTCGGTCCAAAAATGTCTGGACTGTATCCGTATCTGTATCTCCAAAAGTCTGTTTCCTTGTCCTGGTACCAAATTTTCTGTCGATGTCATAACCCTCCCTCATCCATCACATCTTCCTCTCCCTCCACCACATCTCCTCCGCCACCTTGTCACTTTCCTTATCCCTCTCCCCTTCTTCTTCCAAACCCCCCCGCCTCTGCTGTCCCACCCTCTTCAAAAACCTCCTCAAAATCTGCGCATGCCCCAATAAATCCCCCTCTCCATACAACTCCTTCTCCCTATCCCTCGGCCAATAAAACCCCGCCACCGTCGGTCCCCCCTCCCTCTCCACCCGTCTCTCCACCATGTTCTGAATCTCCATAACCTCTTCCTCCGGCAGAAAGTCCTCTGCAAATAACCGAAATGCACACAGTGCTCCCATTATCGAATTCCGCTCGCGAACCCCCGCGTAAATATGCCCCGATAACCCCCCATCATCCCATTCCGCTGCAATCCACCTCACCAGCTCCGCCATGTCCCAAAAGTTCCCCGTGAATGCCCAGGCCCGCATAAGTCGATGGATGGCATGCGAGGGCACAAGGTAGACACCGCTGACGTCGAATTTACCAACATCACGGCCATAGCCAGCCTTGTCCGTGATTCTTTTGAAGAATGCCCCCGCAAAGCGCCGGAGGGCCCAGACCCGTTGTAGTTCAGAGCCGTCGGTTCTACGGCCGAGGAGGATTTCTTTGAGGCCGTTGTAGTCGGTAATGTCGGGAATGTTGAGATCTGGCGGGGGGTCTTGCTCTGGACCAAACACCATCATGGGGCCCTGGAGAGGTTGTTTGATGGAACAGTTTTGGTTTTCAAATACAAGAGGCATCATATAGCATTCAACGACGGTGTATAATGCCGATGCCACCTCTAAATCCCGTCCGCAGTTGTGGACAACATGGAAGAACACCCGCATGAATAGCGGTAGCAACTTGGCCATGTTTTGCTTCTCATCGATATGCGGGTGTAGCCGTACTGTCGGAGTATCGGCCAACGTTGCGCAAATATCTCGCCACACCGAAATACCTTCATCCAGCTTGTCCGTGAACCGCGCCATAGCTAGCCAGTAAGCCTTTTGCACTCGGAAAAAGGTCGCACTGTGATATCGATGGACGTCGACGTGACTCTTTGTGTGCTTCTTGAGTAGCAGACGTATGTATGCCGCCATTATATCGCGTCTGATGGTTTTGATAATGGGTAGGTTTGTGGCATCCATGGGTGCGCAGAGAGCATCTACTTGCTCCAGACTAATCAGATTCGGAGCATCCTCAAGGTACCGTCGTGAATCCGACACAGATGAGGCATGTTTAACCAACAAACACAAACAAGAAGGCTTCACTTCAACCTTGTTGCTCTGCATATGGCCATACAGCTGCTCGACCGTAGGAGGTTCCTGTCTTGCCCGCTCGAAATCCGTCAAGTTGGCAATCCAGGTTGGCATCAACTCCCGTGCTTCTCCGGGTACAATCCTTGGACTTGTATTCTCCCTGTTTACCAACTTCACAAACATGGCTTCGTAAACCGACGGTCCCGGTGTCATAGTTGATCTTAACGGCTGGTTGAAGATGGCCCATGCCTCGGTAGCATTCCTCGTACTTCGAATCTGCGACGCCCATAGATCCTGAATGTCTAGTGTCCTTCTTCGGAGTAACTTGGACAGGATGGTCCGAGTACGGATAGTTGGAGTACCGGTAGGGCCCATGCCTCCGAGCGTGTCAATAATGATATCGAGTGTATCCTTGGGAAATCCTGCTTCAGTAGCCATCTGACCCAAACGAACAACTCGACTCTGATTATCCTCTGGGGTCAATAGCTCGTCGATGCCATCGCGGGCTTCCGGGTAGGGAGGCCATGTGTTTGTCAAGTGGCTACAAGTCTCACGTTCCTGAGGAGAGTGTTCCATGGCCAAAAGAACCATACGGACACTAGTATAGGTGTAGCGATCTAGCATAAAAGGTTGCTTCTGCTGATCAGAGTATGAAAGGAGAACGCGGAGAGCTTGCCAGTTGAAAATGGAATTGTGGAAGGCTTCTGAGTCTGCCAGGCGGGAGAAGTGCTGGATCAGGCAGTTTATCACAGCGCTACGAACAGCGTAAATGGTCTTCGGGTTCTGGATCAGCCGTGGAAGGCCGGCATCCAGAAGTTCAACGAACATGGTAGCACAAGTTGGAGCAAAGGCAGGCCACAAACGTCGACAGTGAAGTGCCATGTACTGGATGATGAAAGCAACATTGGAGAGATACCAGTGTACTTGGCTCGAGTTACATGGTGGAATATGAGTGATAAAAGAGCGCTGGATTGCTTGGAGGAGAGCCGGTAATGACATGCGGTTTAGGAAGTTGGTTTCGCTAGGCCGTAAGAGAGAGTAGAATATGAAAAAAGGGAAACCTTTCTCGAGGCTAACTAATCTGGAGATACTTTCGTCATCAGAGGCACCACTGAGAATCCAGGTCCATTCCCAAATATCACTCGGTCCGGTTCCATCTCTCTTCATCATCTGCTCGAGAATCGGATGGCCCAAATCACAGTTCTTTAGTGTCACAGAGTTGATCTTGAGTTCTCGAAGCATCCCAACAGCAACAGCCATCTCATAGCTCTGGATGGGGAGATTGGCAATCTGGTCGATGATCTCGTTGGTCAACGGCATCGAACCACATTTCCGCCGAAAGATCTTTATGTATTCCATAAGGTTCATGGGCGGATACAATCCCCGGACCTTGAACGTAGCCCTTGGGTCATCAAGTCTAACCCGGAAACGCTGAAGCTCCTTCTTCGGTGCCATGAACTCATGCAACTGAGGCCCGGTGCTTATTCCGTTGATTGTTGCGGAAGTCGATTCAAGGTACTCCTCAACATCGCACTCTTCAATCATACGCAGCCCTTCATCCAGCGTCCACTTCTTGTCATAATCGTACAGCTTCCGTCTGGACTTCCACTGACGGCCAATGATCTCCGAAGCCTTTAGTCTTCGCTTGTGCTCTGTTACGTTCATTTGCGACCGGACAGCTCTTTGCACAAGACTCCACAAGTCCTGCCTCCCATCATCAAAGTCACCGATCGTTCCAGGCTCCCGCCATGGATATGATAGCTGGTAGATAGTCCCAAGGCGCTTATCAAACATTATTTCGACAGCTTCCGCCTCGGCAATCTCTTGGTAGTCTAGGGGACCATCATCAAGAAAGCATTCACGCTCCGGTGCACAAGTTAATCGACAGAGGGGGATACTGGGCGGGGGAGGAATCGAAGACGAGGGCGGGGGTTCGTCGGGGATATGGCCAAAGGCCTGTACGTCATCACAGACATTCTCATCACGGGCGGGCTCCGTCACTTCAACCGAGGCGTATCTGCGACCACAATGGTGCAACTAGGATTCATTAGCATCATATGTCAACCTATACATCTCCAGCAAAACTCACTTTCAATTGCCGAATCGCAGAAAGGGAACAAGGGAACCTGCGATACCCCAATCGACCTGCACTAAGCATTGATCGCAGCATTCGCGCACATGCTCCCAATTCTTGCTGTCCCTAAAAGAAATAGACTCGAAGGTTCACAAACAATGCGGATATTCAAAACAGACAATTTAAAAAAAAGAAAAACAAAACGGTACAAATATCTCACTTCTCCAAAAACAGTTTGAACAATTGAAATTCAAAAAAAAAAAAAAAAAAAAAAAATGTTAAAAGCCACACTCCCTTCATCTATTTCCCCCCCCCCCGCTCCTCTTTCCTTTCCCCCCCCTTCCAAATAGAGAAAACACAACCCTTTTTCCTTAAATGCCGCCCTTATATTCTCTTATAATCAGACCATCTCCAAATCAAGTAGGTAGTTGCCCCTGCCGAAGCTTCCCATTGGAGCTCACTCTTTTCCCCACATTGAGAGCTGTCGCTGAACCCTGTGCAACAGCGCTAATGGCGGTTAGCCGCGTTTAAACGGATTCCTTCCTGCCTTCTTTGAAAGATCCTGGGCCCCACCATTAATTTTGCTCTAGATCACGTGTTGATTAGATATGGAAATAATTCCGACGACGAAGAGCGAAAAGATATCGTGTGTGCACATTCTATGCACGTGTTTACAATGATTGTAACCTACATATGCACATACATACACACCAGCAAGGCGAGAACCATCTTGATCAATATTGACTGAGCTTACTAAGATGCCCCATTTCTCAACACTACAACGTCCACCACCCTCATACACAATACTTTTTTGCTTTGTTTGCCAGTTTCAAACTACTAGAAAAACTCTTTTCCAACTAATCGAGACCATCATCCTCCAAGCTTAACCTGCATCAACCACATCCTTGCTCGCTTAAGCACTTCCATTACCTGATCTGCTCACTTACACCTATAGACACACTTACATCTCAACGCCAACTGGCATCATCCCACCACCATTCACCAGCCGCCATGTCCGCCTCTACAATCTGCCTCGCCCTCCGTTCCCATTCCCGAATCCGCCTCCAATCTCCCTTCCGCCCTTTCACCACCACTCCAACCTCCCACCTCGATTCCCCCGCCTCCGCCTCCACCTCCACCACCAGCAACACCACCTCTACCACCACCACTACCACCCCCCTCTCCAAACCCTCCAAACGCACCAACCCCACCGTCGGCCCCAAACTCGCCGCTCTCCGCCGCGCCGGTGCCCCCTCTACCAAAATCGCCCAAAAAGAAGGCCGCACCGCCTGCCAAATAACCGCCCTCTGCCTCGCCGACTCCTTCAACATGCCCTCCGCCCTCCGCATCCTCAAAAAGTCCCAAAACCTCGACATCGACCCCCACGCCACCGGTCTTTCCCCCTCCGAAGTCATCCACGCCCACCCGCGCACCGGCGGCGGTGACATCTTCGTCTTTCGAAGTGGGACCGTCGTCACCTGGGGTGTACCCCTAGACACCGTGACGCCCGCACTACTCGGAGCAGCAGTAGGCACACTCCCGATAGGAGATCGTGAAGTAGAAGATCTCGACTACGTCGAAGATGCCCACCGCGAAAACAGCTGGCTAAAAGGCGACCTAATCACCCTCGGCACCAAACCCCCCGGCCTCTCCACCAACCCACCCCCCGATTCCTCAACTTTCACCACCGCAGCCGCAGCTGCCGCAGAAACCGCCACCGCCCAAACATCCCCCGAAGCCGAAACCGCCGCCCACAACATCACCCTCGCCAAAGTCGCCTTCTCCTCCGCCCTCGCCCGCTCCACCCGCCTCGCTGTCCTCGAAAACAAAATGGAACAATATGGCGCCAGCACCAACGACTTTACCAATCTCCCCCTCGATAGCCCCGCCCGCCTCCGTTCCAGCCGCCGTATGATCCTCCAACTATCCAAAGACCTCCTGATCCTCCGCGCCCGTCTAAACCACCACAGCGAGCTGACAGACCCGATTCCCGATCTCTTTTGGGATAGTCGGGCGGAGTTGGGACTTGAGCGGTATTTCGAGCAGGTTTCGGAGGCATTGGATATTAGCGTGCGGATTGAGATTTTGAATCAGCGGTTGGATTATGCCCAGGAGATTGTGGGGACTATCCGGACAATGGGGACGGAGCAGGAGAGTACGCGGTTGGAGTGGATTATCATCTTGTTGATCACGGTGGAGGTCATCTTTGAGACGCGGAGAATTGTGGCCGAGGTGAGAGAGGAGAGTCGGTCCAAGATTGAACGATTGGCGAAAGCACCCGGGATTCCGCTGGATTCAGTGACTGGGATGCCGGTACAGCCGTCAGATGAAGAAACCGAGACGGTGGGCCAAGTGCAAAAGTAGTAAGCTGGTTGGCTGGCCTATTATTAAGTTGAAAATTGTAGGTCTATCATGATGTTTATGAAAATCGCCTCTCAATGTTTCTGTACATATGCTCTCATCTCTACAAATATATCATACAAGCACATACTATCAGAATGATTATACGCAACTATAATAAAAGTAGCATTCAAATAATGAGCATAAAGAAACTCCAATATCTTCCGCTCCTGACCGAGCCATTCCTCCAAACGATATAAACATCAAGACAATAACGAGAAGAAAAAAGGCAACTTGGACCATCACAAAAAAGGTTGCCTGGTCAAGTAAAAACAGACACTCTGAAAAAAAAAATTGAAAAAAAAACACACACACACACACACATACAGAAATCAACACAAAACTTCCCTTTTTCCAGCCGAAGAAATAGAAAACGAAGCCAAACCCACAGCCATTAATAAAGAAAAAAAAAAAGAAAAAAAAAAAGTCCTAACCAATTACATCAAAGCACACCCCACCNCCCCCCCCAACACTCATCACCTCCTACTGCTTATTCTGCGATGGCCCCGACAACCCGGGGATGACTGGAAGTGGCACAGGCGTAACCTTGTGTGGTATTATCGGCGTGCCATTAGCCCGGCCACTTGGAGTCGCTGACCCACTCCGACTCTGCGGTGCCGCCATCCCCTTTGGAGGCACCGAACCATTCCCACCAGCACCCAGACCAATACCTGCCAATCCAGCCACTTGCTGTGGCTGCGGCGTATTCGACAATGTCCGCGCCTTTGCCTGCTGGAACATCTGCAGCTGTTGTTGCTGGTCAAGAATACCCGAATGATATCCCATCTGAGGAGTGGCACCACCAGCATTACTGGGGGTTACCGGAGCAGGGCCAGAACCGGGTGACTGTGACGGCATGGGACGGCCAGGCTGATGGAGCGGCGACAAAGCATGCTGTGGTTGCATCATGTAGCCCCTAGGTACTTGCGGAGAGCCGGACTGCATGTTGTGGGCACCAGAAGGGCCGTTGAATCGCTGTTGAGGGTATTGTCCTGGGGGGAACTGTTGAGGGTGCGCTTGCGGAACCTGCGGTGAAGCCGTCCGCGACGGAACCCCATTTTGATAATACTGGGGCTGCTGCGGCGGCATTGGTTGTTGCGGATATCCTTGCTGGGAATACGATGGCTGACGGTACCGACTGTTGGGGCTACCCTGTGGATAACCAGCCGGCTGCGGTGGTCTTTGTCCCGAATTGTAACTTTGAGGCATAGCTTGGTGACCGTACGGCGTTTGGGTCTTGGCCAACTGAGAAACATATGGCGTAAAGTTATTGGGTGGCTGTGGTGGTGGTGGTTGTTGTTGTTGTTGTTGTTGTTGTTGTTGTTGTTGAGGTTGTTGTGATTGCTGTTGTTGTTGTTGTTGTTGTTGTTGTTGTTGTTGTTGTTGTTGTTGTTGTTGTTGTTGTCTATATGCCTGGGAGGGTGGCGGCGCCGGCTGGTGCTGCGCAGGAGCTGGCGACATGGGCATGCGATGCTGAGGGCCAGGCAAGGGCAAATGTTGCATTGACATAGATCCCTGTCGGGGCACAGGTACAGGTGTCTGAGGAACCGGAGGACGGCCACCATAGTACTGAGACTGGGGTCCAGACACTGAAGTTCGGGGAGTAGCATATTGCGGTTGCGCGGCGTACTGACCAGGAAACGCAAGGCTAGACCGAGAACTAGCTCCACGCGCTGGAGTTTGATGTGCCGGAGCAGGAACAGGTTGAGAAGCTTGAATCTGTCGTTGCCGGATACCCATCTCGTCCTCCTCCATCATGCCCTTAACAGACTCAACCGGCACACGGATCTTGGTGCTGACCATGAGATCCTCCAGTTGGTCACCCTTGAGCTTGGCGACAGCATAAGGAGGCAACATACTGATGATGAGAGATAGTTGTTCTTTGAGAGCATCATATATTGCAGCCTCATCTTCAGTCGGGACAGCAAACTCAACGTGAGTCAAAGCATCAGGAACCTGCAACTCGGCAGCAGATGGAGATGAAGAGTTGCGAATGCGCTGGTAGGAAGCAAGGGTGGCAATGAGATCCGATACCTCATCCAAAAGCTCATCAACCTCTTTATCCTCAATATTCCCAGATTTGGGCTTGGGGTTAATAATTGCATCGAGCCCAGGGTCAACCATTTTCTCATCCCAATTCTCAAGAACCTTGTCGATGGCCTCCAGATCAATATCATCACTCATATACTCATCGGTAGTCTCCTCCTCTTCCTCCTCCTCTTCTTCTTCTTCCTCTTCTTCTTCTTCCTCTTCTTCTTCTTCGACATAGGAGTCTGCCAGCTTGTTGAATTGTTCAACACCATAGCGCTGCCACCACAGGTGGCTAGCCTGTCCAGAAGTCACAACGGCAGTCGAGTCGTCACGGCAGGGCGCAAAGCTAGAGAAGGCGCTACGAAAAAGATTCTCCATCTGATCGACCTCTGAATCGTTGATATGAGTTCTCTTGGTCGAGTCAGAGGCAAAAGTAACAACGTGACCAGTTGTGGCATAGTCTAGGTAATGGCCAGCAGCCAGGTTCTGAGTAAAGTAGTAGCTGCTCACGAGAGGAATGCCCTCAAACGGATCAGGTTCATGCGGCACAAGCACATTACCACGAACCGATGACATCTTTTGAGGCATGGGCAGAGGGATAAACTTTTTGGGTCTGGGGAACACATCGCCAAGATTGCCGGGTCTATGCGATTCGCTCACTGAACTAAATTGATGAATCTGAGTCGTAGTCAAGCCGTCGGGAAGGCCAAGTTTGCGAAAGTTTGTGGGGATAAGCTTGTCGTCATACTCAAAATCAGAATCCTTGGGAAGACTGGAGAAGAGCTGGCGGGGTGGCGCATCCACAGACACGGCCAAAACAGTGTGTGTCTTTGACGAGACATCAATAGAAGGAAGCTCTAGTTCCGGTAGCGAGGGGTACGCGTATTCGCGGCGCAGGTAACTCAACATCTGGTCCTTGAACTGGGTAGCCTCTGAGATGGCCTTGCGCTTGTCGGATGAAGGCTCCGCAGCAATAGCAACCTGGAGCTCCTTGACGCGAGTGTCAACAATGAACTTGACATCTTTGCCAAGTTCTTCCAAGGTCTTGTACTCGGCGCGGGTAATCTTGTCGGTGATTGATGAGGGCGGCGTAGAGGGGACTTCGGACTTTTGACGCTTAAGAGCGGGCTCATCGTTGGTGGCAGTTTCGGGGACAGGTAACGAGCGCTGCAAAAGATTTTGGGTGTCAGATCTGTAAATACGGGTTAATCAATTAGTATTGTGTTTAGTTTTGAACATGATGCAGGAGATGAAAATGCGGGTGGAGATGCAAGCATCACATGCGAAAGCCAAACCGCCAAGCGGCGCGTCAATGGCGCCCTATGCTGCGGTGCATTTCATCGCAAGGATAATAATGATGGGGGACAATTCGTCATACCTCTGGATAAGCTCAAAATAGGCCTTGATTAAATCACCCTTATCAACAATCTTTGATTCTTCTAGCGCAACACCGGGCAATAGTTCATCATCGCGTTTTCTCTTGGCCAGAAGCGCAGGCGTCGCAGATAGCGCCGAATCTATGGGCATCTGGTCGGCTGCAGCAGTCGGCGCGGCGGGCATGCCGCCGGGAATAGGCACCGGCACAGGTGTGACGGTGCTGGTATGTTCATAAGGCGCGGGCTGAGCCATGGCGCCGGCAATGCACGCGGGGTGAACTTGGTCGGGGTCGGGGTCGGGGTC
>MKGJ01000452.1:0-19994 GCA_002018255.1 Bretziella fagacearum | reverse complement strand
GATGGTGTAGTTGGTTATCACGTTTGTCTAACAGTAACTCAAGTTGCTTGGACACAAAAGGTCGGCGGTTCAAGTCCGCCTCAGATCATTTTTTGTTCACAGTATTTAACTGTACGTTATTGAGTATCCGTCAACTTATTTTTAGTATCTGTGTTATTCTTTATTCCCCGAAACGCTCCAACTTTGCCCGTCCTGTCACTAACATCCACATCCATAACCCATCTACTATCAAGATATCCACAAAGCTAAACACCGGACTTCCTCCAAACACAAACCCGTGATACGTCCACGCATTGTTTTGATTTAGATCCTTCACTTGACACACTATCGCCCACGGAAGTACATAAAACAGATTACTCACCAAACTCTGATACAAATACCTACCACCTCGGCTGCGTCACCAACAGCACCGTCGCCATTTGCGTAGATATGGCATAAAATACATAACACCAGTCGATTGTCCTGCACATGTACGCTGTAGCATCCGCAACCTCATCACTTCCACTAATCCACCTCGCAAACGGCCTCGCCCCCCAAACTGACATGAATATCGCCAACGGCACCTCCACCGCCACGGTAACACCTACCGAGGCCACCGCCGGCTTCAGAATCTTCCATATGCGTTTCCCATCTACCCGACCCGGTCTCCTCACGTCCACGCCAATCTCTCGCCGCCATACTGCCCAATTATGTCCAATGAATACTAGAGATGTAGCTTCCACGGCTTGTACGGGGACCATGACCAGACCCCAGGCTGTGGCGTAAGTGGTGCCTAGGGAGACGATGGTACTGACAAGCCAGAGGTGAAGGACGTTACGGAGGGCGGATTCCAAGAGGGTGATGAGGCCAGGGCGGATGAGGATGAGGAGGGAGTGGACAGGGGTTGCGGGTTGTGAGTGCGGGGTGATGATTTCGGTATCGACATAGGTTTCGTTAAAAGTAGAAGTGGAACTCTGACGGGGCCCACGGATCGTCCAGAGATAATAAACAAGACCGCCAAAGGCAGCGAATAATTATAGGCAAGTTGTACACCCGCTTGCATCGTCACCGACGGCGTCCAATCCCCCACATGAAATTTGGAAATCACTAAAAAGTCCAAAACGATATTCGGCGTAGACTTCATCAGGGAAATCACCACCGGCACATCCGTCACATCCAACACCCTCGTCCCTGCCGCCACTGCCTTCTCGACCGCAGAACTCAACACCGAGAATACTCTAATCTCACATACCTCAATGTCACCAGCCCCCGGACACCCCCCGGGACGAACCCTTTTGAAAATGTCTCGGCGCCACCTACCAATGCCAAAGACATTACTAACCCTAAGAATGTTTGGACGGTGATGAGTGTGTAGGTTAACGCCAGTCGGGCGGGGTAGGGCCGCGAGGAGGCATCACCGATGGTTACCCAGACAGCACGGGGGAGGCCTCCGTTGAGGACTTGAGCGATGACGGAGATGTAAGTGTAGATGTCGGTGGTGATGACGAGGGAGGAGTCGATGGAGGAGACCCAGAGTTTGGGAGAGGGTGGAGTAGAGGGCGGGGAGGAGGAAGCAGAGGGTGTTGAGGAGGAGGGTGCCGGGGTAGTGGGTGCGAGAGAATAGGCGGGAGTGGAGGTGGGGGGTGGGTGTCAATTTGAGAGATTGTTTTGTCGGGGAGCATGGTGTATTTTGGCTGGGTGGTACATGGTGTATTTTGGTTGGGTGGTTAATGTGTGTTGAAGACGACGGCGGATATTCAATAGGAGATGGGACATGACGGCGGCAAGTTATATACCGTGATGTTGCCTCATAGACCTCATAGGTTCTCTCCTAAACAACGTCACCATAATAATAGTAGAGGTCTTTTGACCAATGTATCTAAAGAAGTCGATACTTGTGACGATATAATACTCGTCACGCAGGATGAACAGAGTACTTTGCGTCTTGGTCAGACTCTAGCATTATCATACAACTACAACCATTATCTAGGGTTGTATAACCCGGTTACAAGCATAACAATATTGACTAATATCTTCTACCGAGGTATAGTTAGCGCTGCTTTGTTTAAGCATTCGTGAGTGCTCAGAACTCCATAATCTTCCACATATGACCACAGCCTGCGGAAAATACGGGGTCCCGTCTGCTCCCCCATAGTCAAGCCACAGAGCGCCAGATTAGTACGATGGTGGGTGACCACATCGTAATCCGTGGTGTTTTATGCTTTTTAGGGTTTTTTTCTTTCTTGTTAAAAACAACAGAGCCCCCGATAGTAGATTGCCTTGCAACTAATTCTCACAGCATTTGCCCGGTTAGCTCAATCGGTAGAGCGTGAGACTCTTAATCTCAAGGTTGCGGGTTCGACCCCCGCATTGGGCTCAATTCCCAATGCTTCCGAGTGTACTCGGGAATATCTAGCTTCGCTGTCGGGGTTTTTTTTTTGAGCTTTACATTTCTTGGTATTGCTTTTAAGCAATAAACTACGTGCCAAATCAAACGTTGGTCTTTGTAATATCTCTACTTCATTAAGTTTTAGTAGACGAAAATTGCGTTTTTTTATATTACCTACCCATTATCAGTGTTGGCATAGCCCTCATACATTTTCACGGCTAAATATCGGATAATCCCGCTCACCAACATTTTGCAATGTCAATACCAACATGGTGAACTACGTCAAACTCTAGCTAACAACTTGATGTTTGTTCAGTCCTACATTCCAACGTCAAAAACTTCACCTTGATTAATATGAAGGTCCTTGAAGCCCAGTCTGCTGTGCTCAGCAACTTTGAGGTGTGGCAGCATCTCTCTGAGAAGAAGCGTCGTGGCCCGCCAAACCTTGAGATCGTCGTCCGCGAGGTAAGTTTTCCAAGCTGGTATTTGTGAAGTTCATACGGATTGCACAATTTCAAATGATTTCATTACCTCATCTTTTGCCCATCTCGCTCAATCAACGTGGCCTTATATAAACCATACACTAACACCTTCTAGCTCATGACCTACCTCAACACCCACCCCAACCCCCTCCAGAGCCCCGTCACCTACACCGACGACACCATCCGCCAACTCTTGGAAGGCCTGCGCCCCTATGACCTCACCAAAGCCGAGGTCGTCATGATCATCAATGTCAAGCCGGCTGTCCTGCCACTGCTGAGTGCTGTGGTGGAGGATATGGAGAGCCGGTTCACCCCGGAGCAAGGTGAGGAGATGCTGGCAGTTATCGAAAGGGTCTTGGGACCTACGAAGGAGGCGCCTAAGATTGCGTAGAGGATGTATTGAGAAGGTTCAGACGGTGGCTGAATGTGGAGGTCAGGGTTACAGGACTGGCTGGCGTGGGCGATACATAATTTCTTTACACAGTAATTAGACATAGACAAAAACGTCATTGAATATTTATTATATTCCCTTTTCCTGATCGCATAGATAGACCGTTCATAGTCTTCATCACGCCATGGAGGAGGTTGATTAGCAAAGTTTCATACAGTGTTTATTACACAACACTGTCCATATACACAGTACCAAAGTGGACCATTTCCCTAAGCGGAAGCAGCAAACAGTCAAGTTCTTGTACGACATTCAAACTTTGATCTCAGCCAAAAGTAGACGCAAATCTTGACCTCAACTGGCGGGTTGCTACCACCAATTCAACCCAAAAACCGGGCATTTTCTACTAGAATTCTGGCTGTTCACTTCATCGTCGAGTGCCCATCTATTCAATCTCTTTCATGTTTCTCCTCACTCTTAGCCGCCACCTTATAAAAACTCTTCGCATCTCATCCACCACTCCCCTCCTCGCCAAACTGCCTCCCTCATCCCCTAACACCCTCAAACGGGCCTTCTCGGCAACCACCACCATGGACGCTAGGGCCGAAAACGCTCCTCCAGGTGGCTCACCCTACGCCAAGTGGACCCGTGAGTCCCTTTTGGCACACATCACCTCATTAGAGGCTGAGCTTAAGAAGAACAATGTCGAGTTACCGCCGTTGCCGAGTCTGGCGCAGCCCGGTGGCCTGCCGAAGAAGGAGAAAAAGAAGGAAGCTGCCGTGGGAGGAGAGAAGCCTGCGAAGAAGCTAAAGGTGGTCAAGGAGATTGACCCGAGCAAGTACAGTACGCGGTATATTGCGCTCAAGTTGGCGTATCAAGGGAAGCATTATGGTGGCTTTGAGTATCAAGAGTCGCAGGAGCTGTCGACTATTGAAGATGAGTTGTGGAAAGCGTTGGTGCGCACGCGGTTGATTTACCCTAAAGATGTCAACGTCGTTGACTTCAACTGCTGCGAATATAGTAAATGTGGGCGAACAGATCGTGGTGTTAGTGCTTTTGGGCAAGTCATCACACTCCGTGTCCGCAGTAACCGCCCGCTCTCTGCTTCTCTTGCTGGTGATGCTATGGATGTTGATACTTCAGCGGGGCCCATCAAACCCACCAAACCGTGGGATCCCATTCGCGATGAAATCAAATACTGTAATGTGCTCAACCGTGTGTTGCGGCCAGATATCCGTATTCTAGCATGGTACCCCGATCCGCCGACATCGTTTGTTGCGCGTTTCTCGTGCCGAGAACGACAATACCGGTACTTTTTTACACAACCAGCGTATGTCCCAATTCCAGGGCCGTTGCAGAATGAACAGAGTAGCAATGGATGGCTGGATATCGAGCGTATGCGGGATGCAGCAAAGCGGTTCGAGGGGCTGCATGACTTTAGAAACTTTAGCAAGTTGGATCCGAGCAAGTTGCGGACGAACTATGAGCGGAGGATGTTTGAGGTTGACGTTGTTGAAGTTCCAGAGGGTTCTACCGAGCTTGGGTTCCTTGGGTCTTCCGTCTTGCAACCGGCTGTTGGCCCCTTAGCCAAGGCTGATACTAAGCTTGACGTAAACCCAGCTGGTGGCACCAAGGTCTACTATTTCAGTGTCAAGGGCAGCGCCTTCCTCTGGCACCAAATCCGTTGCATGGTCTACGTTCTCTTTCTCGTTGGCCAAGGCCTTGAAGAACCTAGTGTCATTGACGACCTCCTTGACATCAAGAAGAATCCTGCGCGTCCCGCCTATCCGATGGCCGACGATGTGCCTCTTGTCCTTTGGGATTGCATCTTTCCTGAGGAGGGAGATGAATCCCGCAAGGATGCCGTCCCGTGGGTTTGGTCGGATGCTGATGAGCCAAACGCGTTGGGCTTCTCGCGAAATGGTAACATTGAGGCCCTCTGGAGTGAGTGGCGGGCGAAGAAGATGGACGAGCTGTTGGCGGGGCAGTTGTTGTTATTAGCGGCGGAACAGGGGTGGACACCGGAGATTTTGAGTGGAGCGGAGGCGGCGAAGGAGGCTTTGGGGGATAAAGCGTTGCCGCCGCGGATCTTCGATGGTGGGAATATGGGGTTCTTTGGGCCGAGGACTTATATTCCATTGGCAAAGTTGAAGAAGGGTGTGCCTGTCGATGAAGCCAATGATGCCTATGCCCGGAAGAATGGGTTCGCGGATGCCAAGGAGATGCGGCAGAAGAAGGGATATAGAGAGAGCGCTGAGTAATCAGGATGATGGCGGCAGGATTCATGGAGACGGAAGCTGCGCCAGGGGCGACCATTGAAAAAGACACATAGTTGATCACATGACTTTATCAAATGTGGGAATTAACAATTCCAGTAGTGCTCATGAATATGAAAAAAAAAAAGGAAAACTCCTAACAAAGGACTAAATAAAACAATGATACCACGGGGAAACTTGTCTATATCTCTCGGGTCTTCATGCCATCAGCTGCCTTCTCATACAGACACGACTTGACACCCCTCCAAACCTGTGTCACCACATCCTTCCCTGGCAACAACTTTGGGAACACAACAACCACGTCATCTTCTCCTTCAACAACAATCAACAGATAATGTCTAACCTCTGATCCCCTAAATGCTTCATTCACCAACACATCCTGAATCTTCTCCGTCGGGATAAACCGTGTCGATGCAGGCGCCCTCAGTAACGATCCCGCAGCAGCACTTGAAGTCTGAATCCCAAGACCCCGAAGAACAAGCAGTGACTCTGTAGCATGTACGCGCAGCAATGCAACGTAAAGAACAACCAACGACTCCACCAAAACCGCCACTATTGGCGCCCGCGACAACGCATCATGGAGTTCCCCGCCAAACGGCAACGAAAGAAGAAGCCTCTGCCAAAAGGGGTAGGCTGCCAAGATTGGCAACGTCCCACAACTTGGCAATTCTGGCTCAAAATCCACTAGCTGTTCCATCGCACCTCCAATAATTTCTTCCTCCTCCTCAGGCTGCGGTGCCGGCCCCGGGAAAACCTGGAAGACAGACCGAGAATCCGGCGCCTCTAATAATTCATTCGTAACTGCAACAATTTGTCCGTCATCTTCCAATGTGAAGCCCCCGGCGACAACTTCCGGGGCGCGGAAAGACGGCGGGTGGGGGAAGAGCCCGGTGGTACAGGGGGGTTGGTTCCATTTGGCGCAGAGGGTCCCTAAGGCAGCAAGGATGGCGGTGGCGCGGAGGAGAAAGAGGAAAAGGGAGAGGAATTGGAAGGAGAGAGTGGGTGGGGGGCGGTTTGAGACGGTGTATTCGACGGTGGTGGGGGAGGGGCGGCGGGTGGTGAGATAGGGAGTTGTTGAAAGCATAATGATTGGGGAAATGGCGGGGAGGAACCACCAGTGAGAGAAAAGAGAAGCCGGATTGCTGAATGTTTGTGAGAGCGTGGGGGCGCTCGTTGTAAGCTGTAAGCGCTTGATGCTTGGTGGCACGCAAAATGCTGAGCTACTCCTTTGGGATTGTGAAGCTGGCAGCTTGATGTTGGCAGTAACGACCAACCTATAAATTCTAATTGACAGTTAATAAGTGGAGATACAAAGCCCAACAGCCGCCCACTCTTCAGACCACCTGCCGGCCACCCTTCCTGCCAGCTGCACGACCCCCAAAGTATACTACTTAAGGACTACAGCATACCAGTACTTCCGACTGTAATGGTCATATCGGTCGAAGGCACTTCACAATTTTCCCGATCTGGCTCCATCAAACCCGTAAGCTCCCTCCCGCCGGCGCCCAGCTCGAACGTTGCGGAGGTTGTAACACTCGCTTGGGAAACCAGTGATGCTGGTCAGCCCTCAGCATTTGGGGAATACGCTTCAGGAAGGTTTCACTTCGCAGAGAGATCCTCGCCGTCACGTGGCGGGCTGGATTACGATCGCGGGGGGCTTGATGGATTGGATTGGGATGGAGGTGACGACGATATTTTTGGGTGGTGCAGGTGAACAAAATACAGGGCGTTGGCTTCTGTATTTATTTCTAGTGTCTATTGTTGAATGAGATTGACTATTCGATTCATGAGATTGATATACATTGTTGGTATTTTTTGGCAACTTTTTTTTATGCGCATTTAGGGTTACCAAAGAACTCACGCTTTGTCAAACGTTAACTCAATAGATATCATGTTCCAAAATTAATCATGTCAAACAAAACTCCCTAAATCAAATTCATGACCCCGAAACGCCGGCCAATCAGCGATTGACACCTAAATACAAGAAGAAAATAAAGGCTTCCCTGAAAAGGGACATTCATAACCTAAAATCAGTCACTACCACCAAGACTCATCAACAGAGTCTCACATTTAAATGAGCTCATTCTTCTTCAATCCCGTCGGTAGACTATTCAAATCCACCGGTAACCCGTTCCCAACCCGGAACTGCCCCGGTATTATCACACTCTCATACGGTGCCGGCCCATTGCCACTCCCATCCTGTGGAGACATCGGCGCAACATTGCGCATCGGGTTATCCTTTCTCGTACGACTCGCCGACCGCAATCTCTCAGTCGCCTTAGACAGACGCCCCGCAATGCTGTTGTCCGTAGCAGAACGTCCGCGGTTGTGACCCTTGACAGGTGGCAGAGGTGGTGGAAGAACAGGAACCATCATGTCACTGGGAGGGACAGTAACGGGGTCATAGGAGAGAGGATGGACGCTAGAGGCGGAAGTGACGGCGGGTACTTCAGGGGCAGTGTCTTCGTCCGTGACAATCTCAATCATGCCAGTGGCCAGGGCTGTGTTGGGAGACATGGGGACTATAGAGCCCATAGGAGGCGGTGGAGGAGGGGGAGGAGGTCCCGCATTCATCTTTGGAAGTTGGGCCGCCGAAGGCTTGGGTGAAACCAGGTGCTGTAGCTCCTTGAGGACTGCGGGCGCGGGCGAACGGTCGCGGCCGTAGCGACTGCTTTGAGAATCCTGGCGAGCTGTTAATCTATCTTAGTATGATGTATCTTCTATTAGGATCCTCTTGGAGACCAACTTACATCTGTTATGCTGCTGACGAGAAATACTCTGTGAGCGAATATACGACGGTTCATCTGGAATCGGCGCCGACTGACTACGGGGAATCGCCCTAGCCGGCGGCTGATACACTGTCGACGGAAGAAGCGTCAAACCACCCTCTTGTGAGGTCGATGGAAGTGTAGCAGTAGCCGGTGCCGGTGCAACATGAATGTTTTTCTCAATATTTATCGCCGATGGCTTCTCGCCAAAATTGGTCGCAGAGAGGAACATGGGCTGTTGCTCTGACTGTTGTTGACCTTGTTGCTGTTGTTGTTGTTGTTGTTGTTGTTGTTGTTGTTGCTCAGAGATTGATGGTCTTCGCCCTTGACCGAAAGAAGTCGCGGGAAGGAACTGCGGAGGCATTGACGGCACTGGCTGTTGCTCATTCAACTCGGCCGATTCGTGCACCAGACGCATAGCCTTGGGTGTCGCGGGAAGGCCGATACTAAAGTTCTTCCAGTGCTGCCGAGGATTACTATAAGGATCTGCTGTAGCGCTACGCAAAATATCGTGCCCAGGAGTCATTCTTACCCCCGAAGCAGTACTGGGACGAACGATAGGCTCAGAAGGCAGCTCGCTCGGGTGAAGAATAGGTCCTGCTTGAGTGTTGTTGACAAGCTCTCTACGGCGCTCTTCAAGTTCACGGGCAGCAATCTCCTTTTTACGCTGACGATCATCCTTGTGCTTGCGGAGGTCACCAGCATGATCACAGGAACCAAGATCACGAGATCCTTGCCGGGAGGAGTTACCCGCACGATGGTTCTTAGGACTACCAAGACGCACCTGGTTAACGCTGACATCTTCCTGTTGTTTCTGCTGCTGTTGCTGCTGCTGCTGTTGCTGCTGTTGCTGCTGCTGCTGCTGTTGCTGTTGCTGCTGCTCTTGCTGTGGTTGCTCTTGCTGCGGTTGTTGCTGTGGTTGCTGCTTAAGCGGGTCGGGGGTCTTACCCCGGTGACCTCCACGGCTGGCACTGCGGGTTTGGCGGAATTTGTCTTTATCAGCTAGGGCAAGTTTGTAGTCCTTTTCATCCTCAGAGTCAGAAAGGTTCGGGACAAAGGCCGACATAGGCGCGGGCGATGTGGGCGACTTGAACCCACCACCCGTGGTCTCCATGCGGTTAAGAATTTGCATAGTGTTGATGGTGAGCGGCAAACCACGCTCAGTCATTGACATGCCACGATTACGGCTGCGACTACGAGGCGCACTGCGGTTTGACGTCCTCGAGCTGTTGTTGACCTTGCGAATGGCAGCTGCATCATCGATTGAAGCAGCAGCCTTGGCTCTGAGGCTAACAATATCTTCGGGCGACATAGGGACGGGAGAGGTCGGCGACCGCTTAGCTGGATAGTTGCGCAGAGTTGAGCGACCACGATCCAGGGAAGGTTCACGGGCAGCACGCTCATGGCTAGTGTCCCGACCGTGTTCACGGCTAGTGTTTCGGCTGCGCTCACGGCTGGTAACTCTTTGTGTGCGGCGGGAGTCGGAGGCTGCCTCTATGCTATTAACGTGGCTATCGATGCTGATTTTATTAGGCCGCATGCTTCGGGAGGTTGAGCCAGACGTAAGTGAGCTAACTGACGAGGGGCCCCGACGACGAGGCCAGTGGTAACGAGCTGATGTGATTGCCAGCTGGGCATCTTCGGTTCCTTGGGCGCGGTGGGTATCAATGTTCAGATTGAAGCGGTTGATGCGTTCGCGAGAAGCGTTTCGTGAAGCATCGCGGGTGTGCAAAGCCTCCAGCTTCTGACTGACATTGAGACCTGGAGATGGAAGAGCCTGTTCGGCAGTAAGTCTGCGGAAATTATCACGCATCATCATGGGACTAGCAGTCGCGGCGCGGCTCATACTCATCCCAGCAGAATAGTTGGATTGAATATCCTGCTCCACAGGTGCTTGACTACGAGTTGCTTGGCGGTTAATGGGTTCCTTTTTCTTTTTAGCATCCAAAGTCGTCTCACCAATAGATTCCAAACGCTTCCGAGAGTAGCCGCTGGTTCCAGACGCATGAGAACGCACGGAAGTCGGGGTGTTGAAAGCACTACGGTTCGATGGGCGGAGAATAGCAGTAGTCGGATCGGCTTCCGTGTCAAGAGCAAGGTGAAGGCCCCTAGTGTTGACATCACCCGGGACCGGGGTCTTTCCTTCATACGCTTCGCTGAAAAACTTGCTCTTTTGTCCTGGCTCAGCAAAGGAAGTGATGAGTTTCAACGCGGATGACTTGGCGATACTGCGCTGAGGACCACGAGCTCCAGGGGGCGACATGGGAGGACTGAACACCTCGGGGCCCAGAGGCTGAAAAGTCAGTTGTTGGGCTGAAGGGGACTTCCATGTCTCCGAGGATTCACGATCACAGGCAAAGCATCGGATAGCAAGCTGTTGTTCGCCGTGTTGCACCGCCCATTCACCCCACTTTTTGACAATAGCACTCTGGCGTTCCCAAACTGACGGGTTAAAAAGACAGGCTAAGATCAAGGCCTCCAGGTAATTTCTATGAGAATAGTAAACTTCGATGGCGTCATTGTGATCGCCCATTCCCAACATAATCGTCACGGCTGCGTGCAACTCGCCCTGCTCCAGCAACTTTGAGATATAGACACGACCAAGCTTCTGTTGAGAAGGCTGAGTGCCAATACCGCCGAGGGCTAACAACATCCAGTCAGACGAGGTTCTAAGATCCGTACTAGACATGATCTCATCGTCACTGATCGGCATATCAATCCACTTCGACAGCATAATACGCACAGAAGATCCTCTTGGGTGCCTAGCCATCTCGTCCAGAATGAGATCTCTCACTGAACCATTCCACCCAAAGATGGTTCCCAGCATCTGTTGTCGCAAGTCTTCATTTGTCAGGTGCATCCCGTCAACCACAATATGGTGCTTATATGGGACATCTGCAAGTCGACTCCGGGTGAATTTGAACAGATCAATCTTACCCGTTTCCTCTTCCTCTTTCGTCCGTTGAGATTGCTTAGAGCTAGCGCGCATCCGAGAGCGAGTTGAAGCCGTGTTGAGAGAACTCTGCGACTGGAAATCATGAATTCGCGAGGCATAAGTTTGTTGTTGGGGTGTATGCCGGGAAGATCCGTATCCAGTCATGCGTGTACCATTTGAAATGTAGGTGTGATCAGAATGGCCACCCTTGGACCGCACCCGGCTACCCGTGTATATAGGCGTAGTTTTTGAGGCGTTGTCAACCGATTCATTCCCGATACCGCTAGTGGAAGCAAAGCTGTTGGATTCGTAATCACTGTAGCTGCGCTCCATTGAAGCAGCACCACTCGTATAGCCCACCTCCTCTTCGCTTTCTGTAACATCGCTAGGGTTAAAAGGGATTTCGGACTCGGAAGTAGAGGCCATAACTCTTTCGACTTCTTCGATTGACACAGGTGGAGATGGCGGCAGAACATGGGCGGGGTGCTGGACGTTTTTGACGAGGACAGAAGGAGCGTTGAGGTCGAATTGATGAACAGTGTTATTGGAACCAAGAGTAAAGAGCGTCGCACCAGCTCCGTAAATAGCGATACCCTTGATTTGACCCATAGTGGGAATGACATCTTGGGTAACATGTCTTGTTCTCACGTCCCAAGACAATGTTTCACTGAAAATGTGTTAGATTGAGTGGTTTTCACCTAGTACAGGTGGTGACTGTCAACTTACTTTTCCGAGTACTGGATGATGCGTCCGTTCTTGGACCAGGCCATCCAGTTGGGACCTGGTCTATCACCCTCGCCTTTGTCAATTCTAGTCAAGTGACGAACAGCCATTGGTTGTGAACTGCCTTGGACTTTAGGAACACTCCAGACTCGTAAATCGCCTCCACGTGTCTGGGCTGCCAACATGGTAGACTTTTGCTGTGGTGTTGACGAGTGCCATTGCAAGGTGACAATAGGTGACGGAGGTTTGGAGTTGTTCAGAGTATAAATGGGTGTGAATCTCCCTTCTTGGATCTTCGCGACCATCAGGGTTCCGTTGAAGTAACTGGAATATTAGTGTTAGTAACCTCTGCTTCAGAAAAGGAGTAAATCATATACTTGTACTCCCAACTTACCCGATCGCATGCGTGATGTTGTCGTTAGCAACAGCTAACGCGCTGATGGGGAGGGTTGCCAAAGTCATTGTGGACTCTTCTTCCCGGGTTGACGGGTCGAATCGGACAACATGTCCGTCAATGTTTCCTATCTCAACACGTTAGTTTCCATGATATATCCATTGCACGACTGATCTCATGAAGCCTACCAAATACAAGGCAGCCGTTACGCATCCAAGTCGCCGTGGTCATATGGCGAATGCAAGCAAATCTTGCAATCTCATCGCCTGTCACCATATCCCATACTATCGCCGTTTTACCGGCATCATAACTAGCGACTAATCTCCCGGCACCATGTTGGCTCTGGTTGTCTACCACCAGTAATTGCACTAGCTCTGCGTGGCTGTTGAACCTCCGCTCGATTTCAAGAGTCCCATGTCTGCAGCAGATGATTGAAGATTCATAGGCATAGAGAAACATAGTCGAAGTTGCAGCGCAAGGATCAAAGTCCTTGATCATCCGTGGTGCTGGCTCAGTTGCAAAGTCTTGCATATCGTTGGTGCGCCCTCTTGAGCGTTGCGAGTTGCTCGAGGGCATTTGTTGTCGCATTTGATCTGACATTGTAGCAAAATGTGAGGAGAATTCTGTGTTTTTTTTTCATGTTAATGGAGGAGTTCAACTAGTCATATTGCATCTGGCTTCATCATGTCCATTAGCCCTGGGTCGGGTGATATATCTTGTCCGGTGGCTGGAAGCATCGTTCTGCGAAGTAGAACACGGCACCGATGCCTTGTCCAACCCTGACATGAAGATGAACGACTCAACGTAGAATGTACACATACGTTCGTTATAGTGTCCTTTTTCTTCTTCTTTTATATATCCTTTGGCCTATGGGTATCAGATACGGAAAGCAGCAGGCCTTGATGCTTTCAAGTCATTACACCCGTATGCCCGGAAATGCATGCACCCGCGAAACAGGCGTGGTTGTCACTGAATCGTGCACCGGGAGACACAGGAGAGAGAAATCGTGGCGTTTAATAATGAAGAGAGAAGAGGTCAAGCCGAGAGGTCGTAGGTAATTCGGGGTCAGGGGTTGAAGGTAAACGATCGAAGTGATATTGGGGGTCAGTGATGAACTCGAGGTTGTTGAAGAATATATATATATATATATATATATCGTCAGGATGAAAGCTATGTGTATTACTGGTTCGAGTTAGTGATGTCCAGCGTCTGTGTACCATGGTCTGACTACTTGATAATCTGTTGGTAAATTTCGGGAGTCGATGCCTGTACATGTGCTCGCAAGGAGGCAACATGCTCAATATAGTCCCCAGCGCTTCGTACACAGGCACCGACGAATGGAGTTTTTGTTTTTATTGTTCCTTTGGCACAGATAGCATCACCAACCTTTGTGAACATTTAATATAACAAGCGAGCAGAGTTCGGGAGAAATCTGTAATCCGTAGTGTTTCGGTGTTGTCTATTTGAGAATTATTGTCGAGGTAAGGGAGTTGAACAAGAGACTAGAAGCGGCAAAACATGGTTAGATGGAGAAGAGTAGGAAGAAAGGGTTGTCAGGTTCAGCTCCGAAACATGGAGAAGGAAAAAGGCAGCAAAAGAAAAAAAACGAAAATCCGAGAGAAGAAAAGAACATAAGATCAGCCGCAGGAAGAGATCAGGTAAGGACTTTGAGTAGCAAATAGATAGAGTAGCAAATAGATATATATGCTCTTCTGTACTTTGTGCCTCCAGAGCACGCATAGGAAGATGAGGGGGTACTCGGTTAGGCTGGACCCTGGTTACTCTGTGCTCTCTCTCTCTCTTTCTCTCTCTCTCTCTCTCTCTCTCACGCTGGCCGGCGTGTCTGTACTGATACTTGGATGTATGCACAAGTTACAGTCCTTTGCATGATAAAGCACATATATGGATATGAGCACATGACATGTGCGGAGGCAGCATAGACAAAATGGTGGTGAGAAAACGAAAGAGAAGCAGAGGTGTTGGACTCACCAGGTGGATGCAGAAAAAGGAAGCACCGCCAAGCGGGATGTGTGTGGTATGTAGTTAATATATGAAACCCAGGACTTTGTAGTAGTTCAAGAAGCATGAAACATATCGCAGGTAGCAAAAGCAGAGAAAAGAAGAAGAAAAGAAAGGAAGGAGAAAGAAGCAAATCCATAAGCAGCGTTGTCCAACCTTGCCACTCATGACAGCAATGAAGACTGAGGTCGCAGCGAGCATCCAAGTGACAGGCTCAAAACCGGGGCCTGGATTTTCATATCTCCCAACTTGCAAGCTTCATCTCCTTCCTTTCCTTTAGTTTAGTCCTCACTCACGTCCAACCTCGAGACAACATCCATTCCGCCCACACACCACCAGTGAAACTCGGCGTCGCAAAAGGCTCACGGACAATGAACATCATCGCCATCCTCTCTTCTTCCAGCCCCCATGTGCTTTCTGTCGCTCTCCATATCAGCATCTTTGAACCTACTTGCTGCGTGGCAAAAGGATAGGTCAGCGCGGAAACTGGGGAACATCAACCAGAGCCATTGAGAGCTCGCAAAGGCAATGTACCGGTACATTGGCATCTCGAAAAGGAAATGCGAGCAGGGAGACCCCCCGGTTGCTAGATGCACGCTGGGCGCTTAAACGGGCTTAAAAAGTTGCATGTAAAGACGGGTTGGGCTGGACAGCAGAGAGGGATGGGGAAAAGTCGAGTATCAATTATGCCCCACAACCTAGGCCAGTTGATGACGAATGGTAAGATGGAGAGAGGTGATGTGATGATGATAGAACTTGGGACTTTGTATTATTAGAATTTGATTTTTTTACGGGAAATACAAAGATTTTGAGAATGGCGAATTAGAATTTGGAAAAATTATTTTGTGCGCGCAGAATTCTGAAAGAATCGGCAGTTGCTTGTTAGTAGTGACTAAAATCAAGACTCAAAGGTAATTACCATCTTGGGGTGTACTACGGGCACATGATCTTTCCATTGTTTCTATGTCTACGACAAGTCCGATGAACAATGTATAAAGTAGCGGCAGTGTACAGATGATTCTCATCTATGAAATATAAGCGCACTGTACAATAGCTGCATTCTTGGATCAGACAAACCTGAAATGCAATCGTGCAGTCGGGGATTACTCTGCCCATCCCATCTCGGATCTCAAAGGCTGACGACACGGCTATGAATCTGAGGGGGGCGGTCTAAACCAAGGCGGTTACAAGAAGCGGTTGTTCCAGAGCATGTACCATCTCTCAAGCAAGAGATATAAAGTGAAGTCCAGAGTTATATATGGAGGTGACAAGTGCCGGTTTTCTAGGCGGATTTCCTTGCTGAATAACGAGACGGCATGGGTTTTGACACTGTCGGCGGTATCCAGATTAGGGGTCATGGGATGACGGATGTAATGAATTAAGTTGTTTGGGGGAGAGATTTGGGGATGATCCTGTTTGAGATACGAAGTTCTCTTTGTCGAGTCCGTCCAACATGTGATATATATCATGAATCTATTTCAATAAGCAGCTGTAGTTGGACATGCTGCGGGATTCCTGGCGCGAATATTCGCAGTTCTCACGGAACCCGTCCATCAATATCCTCACAAGTTTCTCCATCTCCACAGCATCAACATCACCACTTCTATAACCAACAAATACCATTGTATGGAATCCAACAATCTCCCCCCCCCCCCAATTAACCGTCCAGCCAATCACATCACACAATTGCCTAGAAATACACAAAAGACCCACTCACAGCCGCCTGTGGCGGGGACCAGAGGGGGAACCCTTGGAGAATTGATGGGCCCACTTATTTACAGGGTCTCCAGCCAAGCAGAGACGTCAACGAAGCGCCGAACGATGGAAAAAGTGGGGCGTCGAACTCTTAGACTTTGGCTTTGGCCAAGTGTAATTTTTTTTTTTTTTTTTCTTCTGCTATAAAAAAAAAAAAGCAAATGTCAAGGCATTCCACTAGTTATGGATGATACATTTATGGGAGATGCTCAATAAGTAAGTGTGTGGCTGGTTATTGGTCAGAAGATGAAAGAGAGAAGCTGATGTGGAGACCTTGTCACATTAGTAAGAGCCAATCAGAAGGTAGGATTTAATCGCCCAATGATGAAAAGGGCCGGGAAGGAAGGAGCTATGGAACGACTTGGACTTTAGAATGAGTGAGTTTTTAAAAGAAGATGGACCCAAATGGGTTGACAAAGCATGGGATACGTCATCTATCTTTGCATCAGAATCTAGGTAAAACCGTGTGTCTTTGGGTACTAACTTTCAGGAACACAGCATCAGTCAGTGATAACCCAAAGCCTATGAATGACAAGTACCTGTACATATTATACAAGCAAGTTACCACCCCAATCCATGTATCTCTACATTTATTATCCTTGTCCCACTATAAAACCCTGTGAATCTTGAAGTATGGTAGAATCTCACTATAGCCCGCCTGATGATCCATCCCGAACCAGCCAGTCCATCTTCTTTTAGCCTCCTAAAGTGCCACATCGTACTTTTAATATCCACAACCACTAATATTGCTCGCTCAATCAACACCCAGAGTTTCCTCCTTCCTACCTCCCGTCTTGTTTGAGCCATGCGTATTTTGCCGTATGTAACAGGCCATCATATGCTGCGAGCCTTGATAACTCATAACATGTATAGCCGATAAGTTATGGGTGGTCTCCTGTGGGAAGGGCTGGAACTATAGAGGGTGGAAGATGTCAGTAGGATGCAGAGGGGTGTTAGGTGAGACATTGCTTTTGTGTCACGAGTGGTGGACACAGCTAGAGAGATGATTGATGGGGGCTTGTCATATGCCAGGGTTGCTGTGTGGTTCATGCGGTTAGTCCCAGCTTAACAGTTCCTTGTAAAATATATCCATTTCAACAAGAACAGCCGCGGCGTCAGATGAAGCAGTCTTCTCAGGGTTGAAATCGGGGAGTCTGGACTCGAAAATCCGACCGCAGATAGTTAGGAAGAGAATAAATACAAAAAAAAAATTAAAAAAAAATTAACAACTGTGCCTTTATAGCTCAGTTGGCAGAGCGCGACACTAGTAATGTCGAGGTCAGCGGTTCAAATCCGCTTGAAGGCATTTCTTTCTGTGTTTTTTTTTTTATCGCCTTCAATAAAGGCGAAAACGTTGAAATCTCGGTTAGCGTCACATCAGCATGTTATAATAACCCTAAGTTTTTGAGGCGAGTTCTCTCCTTGGATATATGATGGTAGACGTTCTACAAAGGACCAACTTTGATAGGAAAAAAAAATATTATACCAAGTCTATTTCAACTTTTATAACAAACTCTGTCTGTTGAAAGAAACTACAAACATGGTGATTTGAAAAGACCACGACCAAGTCCAACGTGAGTGTATCGACAGTAACGACCTACTCCAGTGTATACCGATTCTGTTATGTATCTGATATGGTCAATAGTCTCTATATTTGTGTCACTAACTTGACCCCTGCGTGCCTAGCAACTGGTGAGTGACTATAGTATATCTACCCAGGTGCTAACTCTTGGCAACTGTAATGAAAACAAATGACAGCCTTGAAAATATCAACCACCAGCAGTACCATCTAACACAGATGAGCCATCACGTTGTACGACGGATGTGCCAATACTGCATGATATCGACTAGAGATGACAGGTGGCCAAACTAGATAATGAGATAAGTTAACACGTTGGTTGTCCATATTGGAGATACATAATGAGGTGCAATACCAGATGTTGTATACAAGCCCTTGGTGTGAGAACAAGTCACACTGGATAACCAATATCTTAATGCTAATTTACTATTATCTTCTCGGCCCATGCACTCTGGCTATCTGCGTCTCGATTCATGGCCGAATAGCCGAGTGTATGTTTGTGTGACCATTGCCCTAGACTCCGAGTTAGTCTTCCAGAGTCTGGATATCTCACAGTCCCAAGACAGCTAAAAGACTCGGGATTGTAACCTGATTGATCTTCTATGTCTGGTTCTGGAGATGACAGATATGTCCATTACATCGTTGGGCTGCTGTTGTCTACCTTTAGTTAGTCCAAGTGGCCCCAGATACCCCATCTTAACGATCTTAGCCTGCAGCATCGATCTGTCCCATCAGTCCGCCAGCCCCTACTCTAATATTGGCCGCTGCGACCACATACTGCGGCCCATTAGTCAAACCCAACAGAGTCCAACTACTTCCGGTCAAGTAACAACACCTTCGACATCACTAGAATCTTACTGTCCTAATACTAGAACCACAGGCTTCCTTACCATTTCTCCTAATTCATACATATCAAAATACTCTCGATCAACAATCAACAACAATACCAAAGCCTCAAAACTCCCCCTCCCCCCATCGCCAGTTCGCCCTGCAATTCAGGCTCCATCTACCCAAACCTGCATCTCGCCTAATCCTCCACTCCCCCCCTGCCAACCCGAACGCCTCTGCACTACCAACGCAGCACACCCAAGCAAGCTGCAACTGTTGACAAGCATAACAATAGAGTGGAGGGCTTTTTTTTTTCGAGTTGCAGGTAGTGGCATAGCCTTTCTGCCAGCGCAGCAAATCACATGGCTTTTTTTTTTTTGGATGGGGGGTTGGGCTGGGTACGAGCCTAACAGTGATTGATCGATTTTCTTGAATAGAAGGGATCAAAGAGAGGATGATGGGGGAATATTGAATTACCAATTATTTGTGGTTGGAGATGGCGGGAAGTTCCCGAGTGGTGATGATGTTAAAATCAGAGAATATTCGTCTGGTGTGATTCTTGTCCTAATATGGAATGTACGAAATATAAATCCCGTTATGGTAATTTCTATACTTTCCTAGGGTGAAGAATGTCAATTAGGGTTATGTGGATGACTTCAAAGAAACCTGCAGAATCTTTTGAAATTATGAAGAGAAAAGTTTGTTCGAGGCCATTCAAAATCATCGTCAGTAATCTTTACCGCTGTTTCGAGAATATCCTAGCATCTAGTCTATGGCCTCGTTGATTCGTCCATCTGGTTCTCCTCATCCTCATCACGTTACAATCTTCAATCTATCTACAACTCACTGACTCTAAATATCACCTCAAACAGTCCCTCTTCACTCCATCATATCCATCCTCATTCCCCACTACAACCATATCCAATCGCCGTCGTCCCTGACATAAGAATCTCGCCACCTCCTCGTGCCCCCCCCCGCGGAATCTTCGGTCTCCGGTTTGCCTTTGAATCTGTCCTCCATCTCTGTTCGTGAATCTCATTCCACCTCTTTCTCTCAACAGGATTGATTACCTTGGCAGGATGGCCTACTACTGCATGGTACATAGCCAATGGATGTGGCATGCAGATGGTGTGCAGGCCAGCTGAGCCCAAAGAGCCTAAGCAGACACCCCATCCTGTCATGTTGGAGAATGATATCCATCCCATCTTATTCTATCCCATCATATCCTACCTCCATCATTACGATTATCTGCCTAGGCCTTGTTTCGTAACACATGCATCGCCCTAGACATCCTACTGAGCCGGGACTGTTTTTTTCTTTTTTACTGCCCAGTTCACGTCTTCCCCGACAATCCCGATCTTCTCTGCCTACCCAAACAACTCCTATCCTCTCATGACATCACCCGACATGTTTTTTTTTTCTTTTTTCTTCTTTCTTTTTTCCCTCACCAGGGTCTAATGACTGATTCGTTGGCCATTT
>MKGJ01000451.1:0-12390 GCA_002018255.1 Bretziella fagacearum | reverse complement strand
GGGGGGGGGGCGGCATTCTCCGATATCCTCTTGCCCGTGACTTTGTTCACGATCCCAAAATGTAGACATGTATCTATTGACCTTTTTTCCTTCCCAGCCACACACACCTTCCAACCAACACCTCTGAAACAAAACCTGAATTTGATGAGTAATGTCGTTACTTTGTGACCGGATACCGATAAACCGACCCACTCCGCCGCCACAGACACTATGCACCCTTTGTCTCACCCAAAAAAAAAATTATATATATATATAAAGTAAAAAAAAAATTACAAAGAGTCGAGGGCCGGGGATCTGCATGTGTTATTTTCTATACTAGATTTCTGCGCCTTGAGTTGAGTAAAGCCAACCAACACATTTTCTTTAGTGGAAGGGGGAAATTCTAGGGGCGTGTGTGTATGTGTGTTGAATGACGCAAGAGGATGAATAGGGAAGTTGAGGAGCATCATAGCAAAACCAAAGGATGCGAAATGGAAACGCAGCGTGTGTCATGGCGTAACTTGGCTGGATGAATTTGAAATAAAATTCAAGATACGACAACGAGGAAAGATAAAAGAAGAGAAAAAAAAAAAAGGCAGACTGTGCTTGTGTTGTTTCTGGATGGCAATTCCGTGGTAAGGGATTGTTCCGCACTTGGTGAACGGACCCTATGTTTCTCTTATGTATTTATATAAACTAAAAACTAAAAAAAAAAAACTAAAAAAAAAAGGATTCTTTTATTTGGATTTCTTTTTTGTTGCTCCTAGTTGATGCTTGATGATTTTCCTTTTCTGGTTGTCCGATCAACTGGTCTGTGCTGGTCGCCGAATATCTCGGGCTTCGATCCCAATAGTAGGAAGCAAAACATATACCTATCTGAGGTGCATCTGGTTGTGGTGATCTGCACTTTTGGCCATTGAGCAAGATAACACCTAACCCTAATTCTCGGGTGGATCCCGGTGCAACATGAATAAATTAACGTGGTAAATATCAGAAGAAAAAAAAAGGAAAGAAGCTCTAAAAAGGAAAGAAGCTATAAAAAAAGAAGACTAATAAAAAAAAAGACTAAGCTAAATCGGCTTCTAGAAGGGTGATATGGGTCCCTGTTTCTAACCCTAATCCTACCGGAGGAACTTCCTAGAAAAGACATTAACAACAATGGTAACCTGAGATATTGATATAAAATAATGCGACTATTGGTTTTCCACCTTGGTAGTTATAGCCAATGTCTACACCGTTATTTTAATAGAATTGTCCGTGTATTGCGCAAATGGTACTAGGATTACCCAGTTCGTTAGACTTGTCGACCTGACTATTGATTGTTGTTCCCGCATCCTTTGACACTGATAAAGTGGTGCAAACACTATTTAGTTTCTTTTCTTTTTTGGACGGAAGGGAAAGAGATCCTTGGTTCTGGGATTGATAGCATCATATCCTGATGGTTTAATTCAATCATCATCGCACATGCCGAGACCGCACCGGGAGAGGAGCAGAGGAAAAGAAAAAGAGGAAGGGGTAGGGGCAGGGTCTGAGAGCAAAGAATCATCCAAAATATTCGTTATCGGCTAGACACAAGATTACCCTGGGGATAATAAACGATTAATGCTTGCGCTTTGCGCATCACTGGTACGAAGCAACTCGGCATATGGGCTGGAAGTTGGCGTGGCAAGGGGAGTGTTTGGGATTTTAACCCACGGGATGGTTGTTTTGGGGGTTGTTTGTGAGCGATGATGCCAGCCATGATCAGAGAAAGACATGGGTTCTTTGGGAATAGTTTATTCTAGAGCCAAGTCATAATGGAATGTGAGAGGGAGAGAGAGAGAGAAAGAAAGGGACGGGGTTTGTGCCTGTTGTTGGGAGTTGAAGAGAGAATCAGGCGATAATAAAATCAAAAGGCACTAGAGTGACACATTTGCCCTGGTATCGATTTACTTGTATCTGCTTGATGTACTGCCAACTATAGACTGGTCTCAGAACCTCAGCATAAAGATCAAGGTTTTTTTTTTTTTTTTTTTTGGGTGTGAACAACAACTCCCCAATCTTCATATCTCAAGGATAATCTAAGCAAGCATTACCAAACCATCCATGCCTCTTTACAAAGAAGAAAGAAAAAGAAAAAAAAAACACTGCACCACCTGTCTTCAGCCTATGTCGTATTCAGCCTCTACTTGATGGTGAATAATTTAATTAATAGAAAATTGTGCCCCGGGCCATCCCGGACAAGACTCCCGTCGCTTCACTATAACAGCCCTCCTCCTTCCCCGGCTCCCTATTAGTCAGGTTCCTACCTTGACACTGTATATATATATATATATGTATTTATCCCAAGAGTTAAAAGTAGCTGAGATATCCTTAGTTCAAAACTAGCCTCATCTTGCTCACACATATACATACGCGCACCAGCGTTCCACATTCATCCTGCCAACCAGACTTTTGATTTTTCGACAGCCTGATAGTGACCAGATGTATCCCATGATTTCTGTTTCATGGGTCAAGCCAAGTCTTGAATAAGACAGACAATCAACCTTCCAGGTACCTACAAGATATACAGAACACACTCCCTCCCCCCCAATCCCCCCAATCCCCTCAAACCCCCCATCCTAGCCCCTTCTAGAAACGTCTCAGATACATCTGCTTGCGACGTGTGTAGCTATGTAAGTAAATAAGTAAGCACATCTCGCCCTGTGTTTACATCTGTGTTATTTCCGCAAAAAAAAAAAAACCATCCTGGGAGTCCCGTCCATGGATTGCAACCTCTTGGTGTGTTTTTCTATCATGTATTTTTTTTTCTTTTTTTTGGTGAGCATAAAGCATGGCATGAACAAGGATTATGGTTTCTTTTTCTGTCTACCTGGGGCCTCAGCCTCGCGGTTGCGGGGACCCCTTGATGGGTTGTGTTTTATTCTTTATTTTTTTTATTTTTTTCGGTCAAGAAAATACTTGCTTCGGTTTTCTTACTTTGTGGCTCGCCTCTTCGCGGCTTGACGATCGATTTCTACATGTACATAGTTATGGAGATGTAACCAGATGGCTTTGAACGGGGTTTTGTGCAGATCATAGACAAGACGAAACTCGGTATTTGAGGATATGCGAGGCCGTACCTACATGTATGTAGATACCTAGATAGGTACATAAAAGTGCAATAGAAAAAAGGTGGAAGTGCCGTTGTTTTTAGCGGACCAGATTTCCCAGTAATCACTAATTCTGAAGATTCTGAGGCTTTTTACAGGGCCTCGTTGCCCAGTAGGTACTATTCAAAAAGACTTTATACGGGGAGATTACGGCCGTATATTTCCGTGTTTGCTGGCGATCGTGTCAGTATTCATAATCGTGTGGCGGCACTTGGGCCCGCGCTGAAGCCAGCTGTTGAAGATAGGAATGCTGGGAAAATAGAATGTTGCTGATGGGGCAGGTGGCATTGGAATGTAAAAAGTACTGTTTCAATATCCCGGAAGATATCTGCATACTTTTGTATATACATATATACTCTTATGGGAATTTATACAATCACTCGCAAAGCCTCGGTATTTATAACCTCCTTAATTATAAGCTAAGCGTCTGGTCTGTCCTCCATCTCCGTGCACACCATTCCTAATCATTAAAATTAACCCTCTTTTCATCTGACACCGGCATATTGGAGGGGGGGGGGCATATGGACACAACATATCCCGCTCTTGACTGCCGAGCCCAGACGTCAATAAAGCCGGGCGAATTCTTTACCTAGCTTTACTAATAGATTCAGGCGGACAGAGGGAGTTCATTTTTACAAAATAAAATAAAATAAAATAAAAAGCCCAGTGCTTGGACGTTTAGTTATGGGAAAATAAATCTAGAGGTAGGCACAAACATCGGCTCAGATTAGGTCATACTACAGCTTCCCTGTGCTATATCAAGTACATCTTATATACATATATAGGTATACAATTATACACCCTTATTTCTATATTCCTTGCGAGATAACCTGATACGATAGGCTAGTAAAACAGCCAATCAGAGAGTCGTCCCCATTTCCAGGCCCCCCCCTCCTCTGTCACATCATTTCACCCCCGGCAGTTGAAGCAGGCAGCGAGATTAAGTTACTTCTTCTTTCTTTCTGTTCTTTTTCTGTTTCCTTGTTAGGTGACTTGTCCCTTTTAGTGGTTATCCTTGACTGCCAAGGTCCCCCTCAATCTGGATAACTGCCCATACACGAGACACTTTTCGAAGCACCGGACAATTAGCCTGTAACTTCTCCTACTCATCATTTCCTCTCTCTCTCTCTCTCTCTCTCTCTCTCTCTCTCTCTCACTCTCTCTCTCTCCGTGTCTCCCCGGCCGTCTCCACGCCCTGGTTTCGTTTGTCTGGTTGCTTTTGTTGCTTGGATTGGCCTGTCCGTGAATGAAGCGAGAGGCCGAGAAAAGTGAAAAAGAGACCAGGGCTTGGGCCAAAATCATATGGTTGGTCCGTCAGAGTGACATTATATTCTTGTACGTTATGTAGGTACGTACCTACTTGCTGTAAGTAAGTAGATAGGTACTTACATAGATACATATACCATCGTTACATCCACGACTTTCCATGGGCGCACTACAGCGGCATTTCAACTACAGGGCAAAATACGAGAATATGTATCAACTTTGCTGGAGAACAGACTGCGGCGGAGTTTGAGGGCCTTGGCGAGCTCGTTTACTGAATATGACAAGTAATAAACGTATTCTTTTTTTTTTTTTTTTCTTTTTTTCTTTTTTCTAAGAGAAGCCAACTCCAATACACACTTCTACACAAACATCAAGGAAATAATCTGACCGAGTTCTTGATTGTTTGATATGATAACCCGTTGAAGCATGTTCCTGGTTCATTCTCGTAGCACCGCATCATTCAGTAGCACAACAGTCACCGGCGGCCCGCCGTCCCGCTTCACTACCTCACCTCCCTACTCCCATAAAGTCGTCCTACAGCCATGGGAAAAGAAAAGAAAAGAAAAGAATTCCTAATCTAGTATTTTGCTTCCGACTCCCAGTCTCTTTTCTATCCACCTGAAGCTCACTAGCGGCCCTCATTTCATACACTGTCGCTGACCCTGTACCTCTTGGCATGTCTAGAACCTGTTCCGTTCACAGTTACATTTTTTCTCCCCCAATAACTGCATGACCACCTATTGACCAATGTCGCTGGTATGTCTCCACCTACTAGACAGTACCTACATAGTCACAGGTCTAGACAACTCGTTCTTGTCATTGTTGTTGTTTGTTGAAAATGTCAGTGCTATTATTGATGGCGGTGTATGTTTAACGGCACTTGCACCTCCAATATACGGCAGCGCAGACCAAGCCCCATGGCTCAAATGGCTTTCCTAAAATATAAAAGTCTCCACTGGGAATCATACCTTACCAAGGCCTCCTATCTTGGACAACGGAGGGCACTTGAGTTGTAGAGGCCAATGAATAGTAGTAGTAAGCATTGGCTGTGTTTGGGAAGGCCATTGATGCTACCATATGTATTGTACTCATGTACCTACTTGCATATATGTAAATACTTATCTACATGTAGCCTGCCATAGGTGGACAATAGGTAAAGAGAAACAAACATGGTAGGGAAAGCATGGAAGATAACTTTGTTCGCAGGCTGATTTAGTTCGTTCGGTGACCTTGACAACGTAGGGCTTGCGGAACTGGTAAAACACGAGACGTAATAGGGTTTTTTTTTCATCATATAGCAAATATTTGCTCTTTTCTGTATAGACGGAGTTTGTCCAAGAAGATGTGTTAATGATGTGAGCAAGAAGAGAAAGTAAACAGCAGTTAGGGTTACGAATGAGAAGGGTTGCACAAAGGATTCCAAAATATACAAAATATCACAGTAGTTATACAGTGTTTATACTGTCAACCAGAGCCGTGTAGGACAACATCAACGGGCAGTTGCTTCATCTAGACACTAGCGGGGAAATAGATTCAACGTCATGTCATCAAAAAGCTGAGAAAACAAAAAACAAAATGAATGATACTGACTGTCCCTATTTGGACATTTCTCCGTTGGGCGTAATTCGGTTGTTTACAATGAGCCTCACACTCTCATCTTGAACACACGATTACAAAATTAGATTGTATATACTACGACAATATACTGACTTGTCTACCAGTATATATACACCTCCATATAAAACGCACAGCTAAGGGATATCCTTTCCCCCCTCCCCCTGCCCCAGCCCAGCAACTCCATGCTGTGAATTACCAGGTTGCCCTCCGGAGAATGCAGAGTGTTAACTCCGGCCTTGATAAGTAATCAAGTTCAGTACTAGAAACACACGGGTCATGGAAATGGAAGGACGCCAGACGCTGTTGGAAGCTAGAGAAGATGGACTGCAAGGGAGGAGGCGAGGGGCCGCTGATCGACAGGCGGCTAGCTTGGTGGCTAGGTAGGTAGATTGAAGCAAAGGGCAGTGAGAGGTTCCGGTTTTTTAGGGCATGGCCTGTGGGGTTTGGTGGTGGGCTTATTTTCACAAAATTTTTTTTTCCAACTATTTTCTGTCAAAGAAAAAGAAAAAAAAAAAAAGAGACATGTTGGGGATTTGAAGCTAGGGGAAATCGGATGAAATTATAGAATAATTACGGTGGAATATGGTATGATTTTATGATATTAAAATACCAAAACAGACTTAAGATTCATGGTGCGTGCAGGGTTGGTTGAGATTGAAAAAGAAGAATTAGTGAAGGACGACGATACTGCAAAACTAGGTGCTGATGGGGTACCGATGGTTGTTTGGAGTGTCAGTTCACTGATCACGCTGTGGCATGGCTGGATGGTTTGTTTGACGTGGTTATGGTCGTGGTGCGGTGGCTTGACCACAGGGTGATGACTATAAATATTGTGAAGCCGAGGCCATTGTAGGACCGGTGGTTTTATGCAAACTAAAGGTTGAAATTTATACACTTTGTGCTGCTTGTATGGTTTGGCCACTAGATTCAGTTTGTCCTTTTTGGCACACGCTTGATAATCTGTACAGAGGAATATTTCCCCTTGCAGAATCAAGTTACATTACTACACTACGTTATCTCGCCCCGCCCACCTTACGTTCTTCCCCTAACCCTGATCAATCCGGAACCTTGACCTACAGGCGGCGGTAATAGAAGCAGACCGGAAGACGCAATAGAAGCGCACAGGCCGCGCTGTTTGACTGATTGAAGAAACAATAAAAAAAAAAGTATTATTTGGAAGGAAGAAAAATGGTAGTTATGTTCGGGTTATTTTCTCGGCATCTAAAACTGACTAGTCCAGCTATTGAACATACACATATACGGCCCTGTCTGAACTGAGTAAGTTGTTTATCGTTAAAATTAGTAGATCTGCCGAATAGAAAAGAACAGAAGATATAGAAGGTAATGGGCCCCCGGTTTTGATGCTGATGAGAGGGAAGAGGATGTAATTTCGCGGGTTATTAAATATATATATTTTTTTGCTGGTAGTGGAAATGCTTGGATTTGTCGATCTTCCTGGCTTTTTCAGGTGAGTATTGGATTTTGGTAAAGGGGGATGATCTACGCTGTTGGCGGACAATAACTTGGCGCCGACCCCGCGAGTGTTATGTAGGTTCGGCGGTTTTCCCGCCGTTGCATATGTTGTTGGGTTTGGGAGGGGGAGGGGATGGGATGTTATGCAATGACTACTATGTAAGTAAAAACTGACAGGACAGTACGTGACAGAGGCATATTAAAAATACTAGGACAAGGAATCTGCTAGGTTGGTCATGTTAACTATAGTTGACCTTGCCTCCTGACGTTTTCTTCTTTTTAATTTAATTTAATATTTTATTCATTTTTTATATTATTTCATAGGCACGCGGGGAAGAGAAAAGAGAGGCATTTGGCGGAGACAGCATGTGGAATCATGGTCGCATTCTCGTTGAAGTGGTAGTGAGCAACCGGACATTTTGCTTGAGGATATATGCTGGAAAGATATATCAGCCAATTTGGATTGGTTGCGGACAGGCGGCATTGAAGCACGACATTATAGCAAACAACGCAAGAATGATGATTACAAGGCCAAGCCCTCGTGTTGAACAGGCCTAGTCCTAGCTTGTTGATGTAGGCAAACATTGACGGCTGAGTATGGTGCATTTATATGTAGAACCCACATCACAAAGACTTGATGAATGCGAGCTATAAAGCTTTGTGCAAGAAGCCCCCCCGACTTGTTATCTGTCTACATGTGGTTTGGCTGCAAGTGGTCCGGACGGTTCCCCTCCTACCCCCCAGGTAATATATGGGGTATATTATTGGAGGCGAGGCACTGTTAGTTGGAGAGGTACAGGGGACGGGGGGTGTTGATTGTAGTGATCCAAGAAAGGAAGGACAAGTAAGAGAAAGATGCGGCGTAAGTTAGTTAGTTTGATTGTTTGATAAGAATGGGGTTGACGAATAATATAAGCTAGGCCCAATACTTGAACGAATATTGTACATAACGTAGAAAAATAAATAAATAAATGAATATATATATACATATATATATATTTTATATGTAATATATATATATATATATATGCAATCTATTTGGGAAGAGGGAGATTTCAGGAGAAGAGAAAAAAAATGATATATATATATCAGTCGATACATGGTAGAATATGTGAAATATAGAGGGTAAACCGAGACATTATTGTATGAAGACAAAAATATTATCGGTTCCGTTCCTTGTGAGGAGAACGTGATCTTTTTGGAACCGAGTTGGTGATGTGAGCACTTTTTACATGTTGTCCCTGTATCACTTTTCTTAGTTAAGAACAGGAATTCAACTGCCGAGATTTTCTTTTTCTTTTACTTTTTTCTTCTACTTTTCTTTTGTAAGATTGCTTATTACAAGTCATACAACTCTCTTTTATTGTCTACCCTTAATAATCAAGCCACCACTAACAAATCGGGATGTTTATATGAAATCAAGTCAGGCGACTCATCCTAATATGGTCAAGGTCACCTAGTGGCAGGAAAATCCCAAGGCATTCAAACCATGATCCTGTAGTTCCCTTCACTGTATACTTTTACTGTCTACTGACAGTGTTGCTTATCCTTCTCTTGGTCTTGTCTTTCGCCTAATGTCGTGCTATCCACCCGTTTCTTTTTCTTCCTCTTTGAACGATAACCGTATTCTTGCCACTGGTAAAAACTCCTGTTTATGCAATGACCATCCTTCCACCCAAACATTGATATCTTCACTGTGTGTATACAATGCATAGGACTGGCCACCCTTTTGGGAGTGAGTGGGAGGAGGGGCAAATCTGACTATATGCATTCTCTCTCTCTTTTCATTTCCTCGTCGTCTGTCCATGAACTTTCAGTGCAACATCCGGACTTGCGTGGATCCAAACCTTTGGGACGGAAGATTGTGACTTTGGGGAACTTTGAATTTTTTTGTTGGACAGCGGGATGAAGGAATGTCTTTCTCTTCTTTTTCTCTTCTTTCTTTTTCTTTCTGTATTTGTAGTCATCTTGCGATGTGGGCAGGGAACAGGATAGTCGGTACAAAGTACTTGCTTAACTGTTATTCTTGGTAAAACCCAAAACATCTACCGATGGGACCAATTCTTCGGCGGCTATGGGTGGTTTATCCTGGACATGTGCCAATAGGCCCACTGCAGAAAATACCACGGCGAGTAATAAATAACCTGAAATCAGCCCACAAAGCGGGGTGCGGGATGTTTGACCCAACAGATCACAGTGGATTAACAAAATTTATTATTAATCCCAGATAGTTAGGTTGTATAAAAGAAGAGGGGGGGGAGATGGCAGGCTATCTTATAAACGAGAGCATGTCATTCGCAGAAAACAAAGACTATCGTGATCAGCCACGCCGTGTATACTCGAATAGGATAATTCCCACGACATTCAAATCATATAGCCAAGACCTGTCTTCATTTTTAATAAAGCTGATGGCGCTCCGTGCGGCATCCATCTGCCAATATTTGCCATTTTTTCCTCACTTCGTCAAGTCACTGACATTGACCGGTGTAAATCGATAATCATTGACGAACTCAACTCTTTGACCGTCTTCCATTCTGTCTTTTCTTTTTCTTTTTCTTCTTTTCTTTCCTTTTTGAGAGTTGCCCATTTCCTATTTGCCAAGCCAAGACAACTGATGATAGAGACACTATATGCAGGTAGGTATATGCAAGTCTCCCATCCCCGGCCATGCATCTCTTTTCCTCCCGTGATTTTCCTTCCTGATCGTCCTTCATACAAGCAAGAGGTACAACCACCAACTCCCATGTCAGTCTCTTTTCTTCTTTTCTTTTTCCTTTTTCTCTTTTCTTATATACACCCCTCACCAAGTCTGGACAAAGCACCGGTAAAAAGGAGACAACAGGATGCTAGTCTCCACCTCCATGCACCCTCGGTTCCTATATACCGGGACGAAGCAGACGATATAAGTGGCTCACGGCGGAAATGGCTTCGAAAATGCAAAGTATAGAGTCTGGACTTTTGCGGCGGAGGCAGATAACAAGTAGCAAAGTATGCAAGTAGGTACATAACAAAATAGGTAACAGTAGGTAGGTTACCAAGGCTAGAAGGAAGAAGCTCTACCGGCTTGCTATTTCACCTTTCTTATTTATAATGGTTGTCGGGCCACCTCGGGTGGTATCAGGCGAGGGCAACGCTGCGGGGGGGCAAGGCCGGACGGCGAAGAATGAGATGACTGTTTATATATATTTGTGAATTCTCAAAACTGGTCATCTCCACCCGGATGCAGGTATAATCAAGCTTCTATGAGGCTTCGATGACAAGCTTCAGTTACAGAGTGATACAAGATGCAGTTACAGTTAGATAAGCAGCATTTGAAGGGAATATTAGTTGTGCTAGTGAGACTCAAAAATTTCCTTATGCACAACAAGTACCTGATACGCGTATATAAAGGGGGGATAGTCTTTGTTCTGGAACTTGGCTGTATTCTCAGCTACACATTGATTATATTGTTAAAACCCCAATTTTCATCTCAAACACTTATAACAGGTTATCTCTCCATGAGATGATTTATTTCTCGTGAAATACATAAATAAATTTTGATATAGGTACCGGTTTCACTTCGTGACAGCTCCAAGAGCCCCCCGAATAATAGACACTCCAAATAATAACACAGCCATCTCCTGATAGTTTTCTCTAACCCCCCCTGGGACTTATAACAGCGGTATATCCGAATCTCCACGTTTTAATAGCTCTCTAGCCAACAATGCACGTTCAACTCTCATCAATATTGCCCATAGTCACATCAAACTTACCTGACAGACGACGCTCATAGTGGCCAAGGGACTTACCGATGTAGCACTATTATATAGCATTTACACAATCATCACACCAATTACGACAAATGATGCAGCAGTCCGTGATGCTCTAGTAAATGGACCCCGAGACGGCCACGACTGCCGGGAAGGTTCAATTCGATGAATTCATATTACTTTAAAGGAACTCCAAGAGCAGGCCCAGCGTCGACTTTAGCCCGCAAGCTTGCGCTGAATAGACAAATCAAAAGATGCTTTGTAAAAAGAAAAAAGAAAAACAAGAAAAAAAATAGGGCTGCGGGTATAAGTAGAGAAGGAAAGATGTAGCCGATTCACCGGTGGACAACGGTAAAAAAAAAAATTAAAAAATTAAAAATTAAAAAAAAAAGAGGTTAAGAAAGAGTATACCGTGTAGAGTATTTGTTGTATTATAGAAGTATAAATGCAGTTAACCTCTTGCAGCTGCAGCGGCATCGAGAGACTACAGACCACCATCCTCGGTTCGGTTAAGCCACCGGCGCCACGCCGAGATGAAGCATCGTACAAAAACGAAAAGCAAAAAAGTGACGCAAGAGATGACAAGAGGAGACATTGATATCGGTTCGAGGGAGGGAAAGGCCATAATAGTATTGACAGTAAGTGGAGGCTGGAAGTGATGCTTGGACGATATGGCACAGGTTGATTGATATAGATGTCTCAATATTCTCATTTTATTTAATATTCACTCTCCCAACTAAGTATCCCATACATCTCTTGATACCACAACTCACAAACCCTTCGGCTCGGAGCATACTTTCCACAACGGCTTACGACCTCTGCCCGTGCCTCTAATCGACCGTCGGATTTTTTCCTATTTTCTTTCTTTTCTCCCAGCCAATCTTTTCTGCACTGGCCCTTTTCTTTTTCTCTTTTTTCTCTCTACTCATCTTTGCCCCCGCTTGGCCACAGCGTTGCCACGAGGCCTAAAACAGCATGATTTCATATATTATTAGGTGCCTTCAGTTGCCCTTCTGTGGCCCCCCACCTAGAGACAGTGACTTTAAAGTGAGTTTACATCCATGGTTCAAAGGCCCTGGAGGGATCGGTTGGCGCTGTAGCTACCCGGGGCAAGTACCGTGCGGGCTATCTCCGCGTTGAATCCGCATCGGGTCGGGGGGGGGGGGGGGTTTAAA
>MKGJ01000450.1:0-20301 GCA_002018255.1 Bretziella fagacearum | reverse complement strand
GGGGGGGTGCCGGATAAAAGGATGAGGATGTTGTCTCCATCTGTTGGCCCAGGAAGAGTAAGAAATATTCGCTTGGGCGCAATCTCCATAGCCAAAAGTAAGTACTGACTCTCCTGCCTTTCCCCCTCCCCACTTCAACCCTTAAAAAAAAAAAAAAATAGCCATCTCCATTTTCACGGGCATTCCATTTTGAGCAATGCCTATCTTCCCGCTGGCTATGATATCCGACATGTTCTCTCTATACTTCCGCAGATGACTAGTGGGATTCATAGTGGGCTTATTCCTAGATACAAACAAGCAACCATCCATCACCAGACTTGACTAGGCCAAACCATGCGGCCCTCTCCTCGACTGCCGGCTCCTTCACATTTCGTACGGCCGAGTTGGAGAAATTAACTGGCAAGATCTTGGATAGTCAAATATCTCGAGAGCTTTATATTGGGAAACTCTCTTCCTTTACTAGAAATGATGAATTAAAAAACCAAGTCCTCCCGCCTTGTCACTGCTGTGTTGCATGCAAAGGCTGGCGGTAGGGCATACCTACCTAAGATAAGGGAGTCTGGGAGGGGGGGAGGATGATAAAGCAAGGGTAGTAGTAGTAGGCACGGGGCTTGAGGTCGCGCGGCGGTAATAGTAAAGGAGGACGATCAATGATCACGCGGACATGCAAAAACTTTTGGTTGCCGAGGCGGTGATCGGCGGGGTGGGGCTATCAGCGAAGTCGGAGACTGTGAATTTTAATTTTTGAATTTTAATTTTTTTGGCGGAGAAATTGTAATCTAGGTCAGGCCATATACACCAAGACGCAAAATGAAGCCGACGGGCCGACGTGAAGTAATTGTAGCTAGGGGATTAGTGGAAATGCTTAATCATCGGTAAACGTCATAATGACCATATACGAAACCTATAGTGAGTTTGGAGGGGGGTCTTACCCGACTACTATCCCTTAAACCCAAACTAGCCAAGCATGTTAATGTAAAATCCGGGGCCCCGACTTTCCCCTCATTTCTGAAATCCCCTCGGGATACCCTCCCCACCTCTAAGCGAGATGACCTTGAACCTAGGGTTATATGATATCCCAATAATCTAGCCTGCGATAGATGGACGGTGAACGACTCATGTAATGGAACACTAGGAGGAGTGATGAAAAAGAGCAAAGGGAGAATTCTCGGCCTATGGTGGTGGGTGATGTTGGCATTAGACAAGGAAAAAAAAAACCCAAATAGGCAAACACATATTTGGACACAGATGCAGGAGTAGATAGACTGTGATACTGATAACGGACTATCCCCAAACGGAGTAGATTACGGCCAGGTTGGGTAGCTTAGCTTGGCGCTGCTACTACACTCCAAAACGGGATCATCAAAGACGATAATTTGCCGGGGATGCAAGTTGGCAAAAAAAAAAAAGCAAATATTATACTTGTTTTGGAGATTACTACTAGTAGACAACGCACAAAAAACAAAGTCACAGGGAGGAGGATCTGGCTCCTGGCGACTTGCAGCTTGCCTGGCTGGCTCTGCGTGTGGAATATCTATGTACCGAAATGCCGTGCGACTATCTCGTTAGGCTAACTAGATTGGGGGAAGAGGAGGAGCAGATATCAGTTATTTACAGAGGATGCTAAAGGTCCAGTGCCACTGCCCTTTGAGAGCTCACAGGTTGAATCACCAGGGACGGCTAGCCGTGACACACCCAAAGGAACAACAAGCTACACGGGTTGCCGTGGGGGTGGGAGGAAGAAAAGAAAACAAAAAAACAAACAAAAAAACAAAGTGAAGATGGACGGACAGACAGACAGACCGACAAATGGATAGGCGAACCAGATATTCCGAGGGAGGGGAAACGGGGTGATACTTGTGCGGTAATATAGTCGGGAGCCTAAGGGGTTGTTGTTATCAATACTGTTGTTCATTGCACCGGGGCGGGTTGGAGATGGTGGGAGTTTCCTGGGTGGGGAGGTATAAGCCTGGACAGGCTCGTTGGCGTTTAGCGATAAGGGAAGGGAGATGGAGGGGAAGAAGGAGAGGTGAAGAAAAGGAAAGAATAGGCTGTCGGACGGGGGGNGGGGGGGGGGGGAGAAGTGGTGATGTATTTGAATTAGGACATGGGAAACTGACGTGGCGTGGAGAAGGAGACGAGGAGATGCAGAGAAAAAAACAAAAAAAAAAGGGAGGATGATGAGATTATCGGGAGGAGGAGGGGGAAAGAGAAGGGAGGGAGATGACGTGAAATCAATTCACTGATTGGTGCAACCAGATGTAAGAACTCGGGGTTATAATTTCGTATATGCAACAGCCCACGCCAATTGCCAAGTCTTTGGGGAGAAATTTGTTGAATCAAGTCAAATCCAAGTACCTACCTACCGGGATATATGCTACTCATGTCAAGTCCGACCGCGATGATTTTTGTTTTTGGGGTTGTCAGAGCTGGAAGACGGAAGACGGAAGACGGAAGGATTGTCCTCACGATACCTTTGACGTAGGACCAAGGCAAGGCTTTGAATATAAAAAAAAAAAAAAAAAAAAAAGAAGAAATTGTCGTTCCCACAATTCAAATTCATATTGGGAAAGCACCGCAAGGCTGTGATGGACAAACTTGAATGGAAGGAGACAAAACCCACAAAGTGAAAATTTTCTTTTCCTGAAACATCAATTTTCCGTGGACTGACTGAACCAAAATCATCATATTATGTTTCGGCACATTGGGCTCGCTCATCGTCGCCTAACTGTCGGACCGGTTGCAAGAATATTCAAAAAATCTTTATTAAACTTCCGCTCTACCGATATCTCCGTTTCAGGAATGGTAGACATTACATATCACAGCCGGACTTATCATGGTCGCAACTGGGAATATTCTCATCTGGCTTTTTGTTTCTGCTTCCATAGTTGTCTCTCTTTTTCCCCATGATACTAGCGGTGATGCCTCACTGACGCCCCAAAAAGGAAAAAAAGAAAAAAAGAAAAAAGAAATCGGGCTCTCGCAACCCCCCCGTCAGACACCAACCGAAGCACTACTCCAGAACCAAACACTGTCTTCTGACAACTCGCTGCCGGCACTGCAGTCGATCCTTTCCATTACACCCGGATAATATCCTGTGGCCTACACCTCCAATTCGCCGCTTGGCTTAGGATACCTGATACCTACGCACCCGCGTCACAACAGCCACCCCCTCCCTCTATATCACTACCCCCATTCCATCCATCATCCATCATATCCCACCATCCAAACTGTATCACCCTTTTCTCCGCCCATTGTTTACGAACCAAGCTTGTAGTTACAGGTAAACGACCATGATAGTGATCTCACCTCCCCATCATCCATATGCTTCTCCCCCNCTTTCTGAGCATCTTTGAGTCCCCCTCAAACTCCACTGAGACCTTGGAGGAGACGCCACCACGATCCTTTGTTCACACTATATCCCGAGAGAGAGAGAAAAAAAAAAAAAGTCCCCTACACGGGTCAGAAAGACATCGGGTGCCACCTGAACACACCTTGAATCATTGCTCCCCTCCCACCAAACGAGACAAGACACCCTCCTCTTTGTATTTGTATTTTTTTCTTTCTAGGCTTCTCTTGGTGCTCATAGTTTATCTATGGTATGGAAGGACAGTCCTAAAACGGCAAATGATTCCTGCTAGTGAGGAGTAAATGGAGCTGTGATGCACTGCCCGAACAAGGCAGTGCCGATGCGGTGGCTTCCGGATGGGCTTTCAAGGTATATAGATGGTGGTGGTGATGATCTGGTGAACAATGAACGGAGAGGGGGAGGGGATGCCTGGGAAATGACTGCACGGAATAATCTGCCCCACGTGTAAAATTTCCCCGTGTCGATCAAGACATCTGATGATGTCTACGCCATACTTTCGTATCTGCGGTCCCAACCATTCTCCCCTTCCCTCCCCCCAACGCCACCGATCCCTTTCTGGAATGCGCAAGTTCGTGTATACTTTTCTTTTTCCCCTTTTTTCCCTTTATCTTTCTTCATACCGACATATATGTATCAGTATACCTGTATCTGATGCCAAAGACACAGATGGACCCCACGTCGATTCAGGAATATGGCCTCATGTCTGGCCACTTGACATGCATCGTAAGTTCCTTTCGGCTATCATATTGAAGGATCGTTAAAGGTAGCGAGTACGGTGTGGGGGGGGAGAACGCCCGAGGGCTCTGGGGCGGGTTCTCGGTAGTAACACACAAGGGGATAAAGAAGGTTAGACAGATAGTAAAGGGTATTATTCCTTTTTTTATTTTTTTTTTATTTTTTTCTGAATTGGCCACTTGGGAATCTACTGGAGGGTATGTACATGACTAAATGGATTCGAGGGTTTAATGAGTCCACGAACCATCAATCTCCACGCCGTTGGGAAGCTTGAGACCAAAAGGAAGGCCGCGGATATAGGATTCTTCCCACTTTTGGCCTCGAACTTGGGCAAACCGTTGCTCAATGTCCTTGTACATGTCGTATGCGTTCATTTCCTCAATGGTCAATTTCGCCTTTTCGTCCTCTACCTTGTAAGTTGAAGTTCCAGAGTTGGCCGAGAAGCCTATGTCATTGATTGTTAGTAAGTGACTATAAAGAAGTGCCGGTGTAAACTGACCAATTCTCTCGTTTATGTTGTAGGCAGCCTTGGCAGCAGCGGCTTGCACGCGGGTCGCTCGAGGGAGTCTGGAAGCGCTGTAGACACGAAGAGCTTCGGTGACATTGCCGTTGAAGTACTTTTTGGAAAAGATAATCCCCAGAGCGGCTGCATCTTCAATTGCCATGCAAGCGCCCTGGCTCTGGTGAGGCATCATGGGGTGGCCGGCATCGCCAAGGAGACACACGTGGTCCTTGGCCATGTACGGATACGGGTCACTGTTTATATATTGTCAGTAGAAACTCGTAATGAGAAAGAAGCTCATTGTCCCGATTCGACAAACTTACTGGACCCACAGTCTCCACGGCTGGATATCCTTTCCAATAGCCAAGTGAGCCTTTACCTTTTCATCCAACTCTGGGAAAGGCTTTAGCAACTCTTCCACTGGCCGGTCCTCTACACCCCACGCCTGTCCCGTATAATCGCCCACCTCTCTCGGGAAGAAACAGTAGTATGAAAGCAAGTTGCCTCCATTACACGGCGACAGAACAATCTTATCCCAGGTGCCGTCCTGGCCACCCCAGTATTCCAGCGCAGAATCAGAGGCATAGTCAGCAAGACCGAGGCGGGCGGCGTCAGCGGAGGAAACGTTGGCGTGGAGGCAGCTGCTGGCGGCGGGGCGTTTGGCGGGATAGATGGAGATAAGAGTACGGACTACGGAGCCTATTCCATCGGCGCCAATGATGAGATCGGCGGTTGTGGTTGCTGAGTTTTCAAAGGTGATGGTATTGGTGATGAGGTCGATGGATTTGCACTGATGGGTGTGTGTGTGTGTGTGTGTGTGTGTGTGTGTGTGTGTGAGTGTGAGTGTGTCAGTTCACAATGTCCTACACGGAGAACATGGAGCAGGGATAACTCACCTTGTGGTTAACAAACAACGTGGCCGGAAGCCCTTGGCCCTCTTCCTGCAACGCACATTCCATCAACATCTTGTGCATATACTGCCGATGAAACATGTTATACGCAAACCCCCATTTCTCCTCATAATCACCCAAATCATAAACCGACACTGGCTCACCAGTCTTCCAGTCACGGTTAATCAACTTCTTCAACACCACAGGATCTCCCCGGGCGACATCGACTCCCCAAGCGTGTAGCCAGCGGGTACCGTTGGCGGCGCAGGAGACGGAGGCACCGACTTCACTGGCGAAGTCATTGCGTTCGTAGATGCGGACGGTGTGACCGGAGCGTCGGAGGGCGATGGCGGCGGAAAGACCGCCGATGCCACCGCCAATGATGGCGACGGACAGAGGGCGGTAGGCGGCGTCGGGGATGGAGTCCATTGTTGATGGTTGGCTTGGTATGGTATGGTATGGTATGCAAAAGTTACTCTTGAATAATGGTGTTGATTTTACTGGACTGGCAAGTATATCTTTGGGTCATCTACGTGTATTTAATTTACTTGATTGGTATATTAAGGCGGTTTATCCACCGATACTAAACTGAGGTTCTCCCTCCGGATCACGATAACTAGCCGGACAATCGGACGTCGGACGCCGGAATACTTGCTATCTATATCCGGTGGCTTATCTCCTTGCTGACATAATCCGACAGTCAAAAATTCGGCTTCCTGATAACAGCATCGAGGTTCCACGGAACCAGGTGTAATTTAGCTATTCTTAGGTGTGATTTCAATCAATTGACAAGGTGCGTTAGCCGCTAGTTTCCCGATTGAGAAAAGGCATCACTAATAATCGTCGGCTATGTGCGGATGATGCACTTTCGGGTGACGGTCTGTGTGTGTGTGTGTGTGTGTGTGTGTGTGAGAGAGAGAGAGAGAGAGAGAGAGAGAGAGATAGAGAGATAGAGAGAGAGGTTTTTTCGTTTTTGTTTATTCTTTATTTTTTTCTCCTGAAATTATTATGTGGCGATGGCCACTAACCCTTTGTTTTTTTGATTTTTTTTAGTTATTACTCCGGCGAAACGGACATCATATTGACCCCCCTTTTTTACTGTTGATTTCTTTATTTTTTTTTTATTCCATACCTAGCCACCGAGACATTACCCGCCCCATGCTGTCTGTGTCTTGGTTGGCTCAACTGCAGATAGATTTGTCGGACATTATTAGCCTGTGCGGATTTCAAGGCTCCCTCCCCCCCCCACAGACAAGGACTGACAAAAAGAAAAGAAGACAAAAAAGAAAAAAAGACCCGGACAAATATTGGGAAGAGGCTGATAGCTTATCTACCCCTTGGTACAAGTGGAACCAACTGAGATGACATTGACGGAAGGTACCTTTGATATCTGAGCGGGATATCCGACTGCCGTTGTTACTTGATCGGTCGGTAACACAAGAATTGTGTGGGCTTCCTTGGACAGATCCTTTTTCTTGTTTTTCTTCTCGTGTTGGCGGGAGAGCGCCTTGCGGTTGGTGATTCGTCAGTGACACACTCGCGGGCGGTTGCCACTGCCCGTCTAGGTCGGGGTACGGGCCGACGCCAACATATCTTAACGAACCCTCCCCTTTGTGTCGATCCCGGTAGTCTTCGGGCTTGTGTAGGGTCAGACTGGAAGCTTATTGTCACGTGGTCGGGTGAATACCAATCCTTGAGACCTTCATTATTTGCCCTTTTCTCTCTCCCCTCCCGTCTATTTCATTCGCCCAGGATGCCACGCCCCCGTGTAAAGCCTGAGGATCGTCAACGTGGCGAACGTGCTTGTGATCCTTGTAAGCTGTCCAAGAAACGGTGCAATGGCACAATGCCATGTTTGGCCTGTGAACGCAAAGGCATAATCGATTCCTGTACCTATAACGTCCGCAGACGCCGGGCTCATCCACGAACATCGTTGAAGCAGAAGACTCTCTGCGAGGGTGCAGTTGGCGCAGAACACAAGGGCGTGACGGAGGTAAGGGTAGAGGGGCCAGCAACGGAGGATGTGGCGAGAAGGGGCGTATATACGCAACCGGGTGTGATTGCTACTCCGGAAGTCTTTGGGGTTGCAGATCCCCCGCCTGTGGATGTTGCAATGTCGGGGATGGCGGGAGGATTCCCGAGGCAGGAATATCACGGTCCGGAAGTGGCAACGGAGGGATTGAAGGGGCCGGAGCCATCGGCTGCATCGATGGTAGAGACACCGTACATGTGCCCGCCAGAGCAGAATGGGCTAATCACTCGCTGGGCACCGGCAGTATCGCAAAACATGGTGCAGAGAAGCGAAGAGATTGAAGATCGGCTTATGGCGGAGCAAAAAGCGGTCATGTTGGTCAGTGCTAGAGGTAAGAAAGGTATGTTGTATAAGATGATGTTGGTGCATAGTCTAGGTGTGGACGGGCTGTAGATGCGGTGTAACTAATGGGGTTCTGGCAGTGTTTGTAGGTAATACTGCGGCTATATCGTTTCTGAGTTTGCTGCAGAATGTGGTAAAGCGGTATATTGGGCCGTCTCGGTTTACAGACTTACAAAAGGACCGCAAGATGTTGGAGATGGATGTTCCTGAGGTGCCATGTGAGATCTTTGAACATAGTCTCGGGGACATTGACAGTCATGAGTTGATTAATGTCTATCTACAAGCTGTAAGTTCCTTGTTCCAATACGCTGGATGGGACCGTTGTACTTACTGATATCTCTTCCAGTCTGCCGGTCTTTTTGACCTCTTCACCGACGCCGAAATTGCCAACCTCACTCATTCCCGCCCTAAACCCACCCCCGTACCCACAGCTGCTCCGTCCCCGGCAACACCCGCCTCAGCCTCGACATCCTCCCGCAGCGTCACTAACCGCTCCGAACTTGATGATGCGGCGTCATTCTACGCCATGATTGCCATTGGTGCTCAATGTCGTATGCGTGATGCAGCTGATAATGCGACGGCAACGAGGTACTTTAATCAGGCGCGGACGATTGCATTCCAGGGATGGTTGCAAGATCCGACAGTTGGCTTGGTGAGGACGTTTGTTCTGCTGGCATTCTATATGTTGGGGGCTTGTCGGCGGAATGCGGCTTTCATGTATATTGGGGTGGCGTCCAAGGCGGCCATTGTTCTCGGGTTGCATGCTTCTTCGGAGAATAAGAACATGGACCCAGTTGAACGGGATCAACGGTGAGTTCTTTTTAATTTTTTTTTATTGGTCGTGAACCACTAAATAAGAGACGTTTAATTCTTGAATATTTCCATGCTGACATTATCAGAAACCGTGTCGGCATGTCCGTTCGCGTCCTCGACCTTGTCTGCAGTTCCATCCTCGGCCGGCCCGGCACTTCCCTCCCCCTCGCCCCTGGCGCCGTCCGCCTCGCCACTCTCGACCCCACTACCCACAGTCACCGTTCACTCGCACTAGCCGCGTCCTATGAAGTCTGTTATATCCTCGAGGGTATCGTCAGAGACTTCGCCGCCCATGGAAGTCTGTCGGTAGATAGCACGGATAACTTCCTCGGGCAGTTGGCTGCGTGGACACGGGAGTTGCCAAGTGCGTTGAGAATGACCCATGTGCGCCGAAAAGGTCAACGAGAAAATCAGGCGAGGGAAATGTTACAGGGGGAGGCAAGAGAGGAGGCGAGGAGGAAGACAAGGCTCGTGGGCAACATACATATGGCGTGTACCTATTACTTTGGTGTCATCTTGGTTACGAGGCAGTATATGATCCATCATGTCATGTCGAAACTGGAGATGAAGACCAGCGGTGAAGATGCTGTCCTCCCTACCGAGTCCACACCGGGCCAGCCACTCCCGCAATCTTCCAGTGATCCCGATGGTTGGCGCGCTTCCTTTGCCGGACAATCAGCACTCGTCAAGAAATACTCGGATCGCTGTATCGATGCTGCATTATACCTCGCACAACAATGTATCCGCGCACACGAAGGGGGGGACCTCTTGAGCATCATGTGCGCACTCAAAGCCTGGATGTTTGTCTCTGGACTTGTCCTGGGCTTTGCCCTTCTTCTTGAACGGACCGCTGAGACGGAACGGTGGGCTGCGGCTTTTAACGGCATCAAGGGGATCCTCCTCACCATGTCGCAGGTCTCACCGCAGGCGAGACAGTATTCACAGATTCTTGGCTCTTTTTCCGAGGCCATCATGGTTTACCATAACAACCAGCCTGTCAACGCCGCACGTGGTGGGGATACCAGTGTAGAGCGGATTCTCGCTATGCATGATGTTGACGAACCGATACGAGAGGCTACTGCTTATAATATACATGGCGATAGGGTAGCAGCGGCGGGGGGTCCGGGGGATGCCGAGACGAATAACCCGGGGCATTATTTTGGTGCCGGGATGCCGGCTTTTACGGGGAGTACGGGATTAGCGGCCATGGCGGGGCCATTTGAGCACTATGTAGCAGATTTCACATCGATGCTGAGCGGGAGTACAGTAGAACTACCAGGGCAGTGGGCGGAGACAACAAGTACCACCGGGGGTGATATGAGTATGGCGTTGCCTGATGTTATGGCGTTATTAGATACGTTTACGACGGAGTTTGGACCAACATGAGGGTTGACATGGGGCGTAGGAATATATAAAAAAGGGCTTTCTGGGTTCGGTTACATACATGTGACATGCTTACGTGCAACTACTCTGTTTCTCGGTAGGTAGGTAGGTACCCAGGTACAAATGATGATCAAGTAGATACATCATATATCACATTGATAGATTATAACACTATATGGAAACTTTTTAACATTGTTGCTTTTCACGGGCCGTTGGGCTTCGGACGAGAAAATAGGGTTGTAATTGGAACATCCGAAATAGAAAAGTGGGGCTGTAATTGGAACATCCGAAATAGAAAAGTGGGGCTGTAATTGGAACATCCGAAATAGAAAAGTAGCTATATTATGCAACCGAATTCAGCTTGGAAGAAATGGCAACTACTGCAAACTAAACTACGCAACTACTATGCAACGCCAAGGGTACCTTTGTTTACAGGACTCCGTGACTGCCTTTAGTGGTAGCACTGCAATCGATAACGCGGCTCGGGTAACATATACGGCAAAGTGAAATGAGAATGCGGGGTTTTGGTGGTTTTGTCTTTGAATCATCACAACCATAAACCATCATCGAAACCAGACATCCCTGTGATACAGACAGAGATGAACCAATACTAAACCAGTAAACATGGCTGGTCTTCCCACTATTGACCTGTCATCGGGTCACAAGATTCCCATTGTAAGTACTTCCATCGCTCCAGCCTTGTTGGCTTCTATTAACAAGTGTCTCTAGCTGGCCTATGGACTTGGAACCCGCTGGTATAAAAAGACACCCGGTGATATCGATGAGAACACCCTCACCGGAGTCAAGCTCGCCCTGAAGCTTGGCTACCGCCACATTGACGGCGCTCAAAGTATATTCCCCCGTACCTAATTTTTACCGACTGTCTGACTTGCTAACAACTATCCAGTCTACAATAATGAAGCAGAAATCGGCCAAGCCATCACCGCTTCAGGCATCCCCCGTTCGGAAATCTTCCTGACCACCAAAGCCAAAGACTGGTCCGACATTGCCGATTCTCTCAAAACCTCCCTCGAACTCCTACAAACCTCATACGTCGATCTCTACCTCATCCACTTCCCCTTTGGCGCCTCCATCGAACAACTGCAAACCGCCTGGGCTGCCATGGAATCTACTGTTTCCCTTGGTCTCGCTCGGTCCATTGGCGTCTCCAACTTTGCCATCCCGCAGCTTCAGATTGTCCTCGAGACCGCCAAAATCATCCCAGCCGTCAACCAGATTGAACTGCACCCTTACCTGCCGCAGGAAGAGCTGCGGGTGTTGATGAGAGACAAGGGGATCGGTCTGGAGGCGTACGGGCCAGTGACGCCGCTGACGAGAGCTGCGCCGGGACCCATTGACCCGGTAGTTGAGCGGATCGCGGAAAAGTATGGAGTCGAGGACACGGTGGTGCTATTACGGTGGGTGGTGGACCAGGGCTATGTAGCTGTTTCGACGAGCGGGAAGGAGGAGAGACTAGTGGGGATGTTGAGGGATGTGCCAAAGGTGAAGTTGACCCAGGAGGAAGTGGAAGAGTTACGGGAGGTGGGGAAGGGAAAGACTCATCGGCAGTTTCTGGAGACACAGTTCAAGGTGATGGGGGTGAACCCGTAAAAAAGGCAAAGGTGTAAACAGAGCTAGTGATGATAGAGTAGGGTCATGCTGGTGATTATCAGGGCTCATGCATTACACAATGATGATTACATACAAGTTACAAGTCAAGATTTGCTTCAAGTAGGACCAATAGGCCATTATATTGCTGCTATTTTCAGAATGCTAAAACGTTATCAAAACAAAATCCATCCGCACAGCAGCTTTCATTATTGTGCTCATGACAATTATTCGTGAAACTCCATTAAAAAGACATTATACACATCCATGAACATTGTAGAGTAGTAGTAGTAATAGGTATCACTCGGATAAGGACATAGCTTCAAAAGACACATCTTGCCGAGGTAAACAAAAAAGGAACCCCCCCCCCTCCCCCCCCCTATCACTGGCGATTTTTCAGTTGCTAGAAACAGTGTAGGCGCCGTTCCACGAAGCGGAGACGGTGACCGAAGAGGCCGAGGAGCCGACAGTCAGGACCTTATTGTCGCCAGACTCCCAGGTGATGGAGCCATCGGAGCCAACACGGATGAACTTGAACTCAAGACCAGAGCCCTGGGGAATGTTCTTGGTGAGGGTCCACAGAGGGTTCGACGCGGTGTAGGAGCTGGCGGACAAAAGAACACCGCTGCTGGGGTTCCACGAGCCAAAGTCGGAGGTGTTGCCGACAATCTTGATGTTCTCACCGAAGTAGGTGGTGGCGAGCTCGTTGAAAGTGACGGGGGCACCGGAGCCAGAGCCAGAGCCAGAGTTGCCGTCACCGGCACCGGGGGTACCGCAGTTGGAAGCAGCAGTGTAGGTGCCAGAAACGGTAATAGCAGAGCAGGTACCAGGGACAGTGACGGTGGTAGGGGCCCAGGGGGTGGGGAGAGTGCCGGCACGGCGCTCAGTGGCGGACAGGAAGGAGGCGTACGACCAGGTCAGGTCAGAAGCGGAAGTAGGGGTACCGTCGGCGCGAGTGAATTGCTCCGTGAGCGAGCCATCGGCGGGGGTGTACTGTTGGACGACGGCGACGAAGCCATCGGCGTAGGCGGTAACAGCGGAGATGATGGAGTTAAAGGTCGACGAGCCCGAGGCGTAGGTGCCGGTGGCAATACTAGGGATGAGGTCGGCGAAGAAGGGCTGCGAGGTGGAGTCGACAGTGATCTGGCCAACCTGCTTCCAGGTGATGACGGCATCGTACAGCTGCTCGGCGACGGCTAGAGTGCACAGGTACCAGGGGTTACCGTTGTAGTAGGTATCCTCGGCGTAGCGACCGACGGCCAGAGCGGTACCGGCGGCCTTGCCAGAGTTGATGGTGTAGATGGAGCGGAAAGAGTCAACCAGCTTCTTGGTGGTGGCCAGCTGCTTGGAGCCGCAGGGCTGGAAGGTCTTGTCGTCACAGCCCAGAGCGGGGTCAAATAGGTGGATGGCAGCCAGGGGAGAGTTGGCATCCAGGCCGGTGCGGCCGTTGTTGACCTGGATGTTGGAGACAATGTAGCCCTTGCTGGAGTCCCAGAAGGACTGGAGGTAGCACAGGATCTGGGGGGCAACGGTGTCGTAGGCAGTGTGGGCCTTGCCGAGCTTCTCGGCCAGAGCGGAACCCTCAATCAGAGCACGGTAGGAGACACCAATGGTGAAGAAAGAGGAACCCTGGACCTCCTCCCACAAGTCGAAGCCAGTGTTGTTCCAGTACTGAGCGACGTAGTTGAGATCGTTCTGGATGACCTGCCACAGACCGCAGTCGGTGGTGGTGTTGGTCTCCAAGAGGTAGTTGTAGTAGCCAATCAGGGCAGTGGCACGCAGAGCGGGACCATCGCGCTGGGGGCGACCCCAACCGCCAGTGAAGGCAGTCAGGTCGGCCATGTATTTGGGCTCAGCGAGACCAGTACCATCGGACAGAGAGCCCGAGGGGTTGGAGACGGTCTGGAGGTAAACCTGAGAGGTGACGTAGTTTTCAATCTCGGGCAGCAGCAGAGAGGTGTTGGTCTTGACGGACTCGATGATCTCCTTGAAGACCAGGGCAGCGTCACGGGTCCAGGTGTAGTAGTCTGTAAAAAAAGAAAGAAAAAAAAAAAAAAAAGGAGGGGGTGGGGGATGTTAGTTGTATGTTGTTAAAGAAAAGTGGGACCAGGGTTGGACTCGGAGGAGACTCGAGCGGGACTCGATGGATACAAAAGAGGCAACTGCAGTTTTGAAATAAAGAGTAGCAAGGGAAAGAACGGTAGAGCAGAGCCCCAGAGTTACACTGGAACAAGAATGCTGCATACAAGAGGCTCCCTTTTGAGAGAGAGAGAGAGAGAGAGAGAGAGAGAGAGAGAAGAACTTACAGTCAGGGTTGCTGGTGGAAGGGGAAGCCAGAACAACACCAGATGAGGCACCGCTAGCCTTGCAACCTGTGTTACCAATGTTGCAAAGAAGCTTAGCCAGAGCAACGGGGCGCTCAGCGTTGATGAATTCGTCAACAGTGGCGCGCTTGGCAAGAGGCGAAGCAACGGCACCAGTGGCGGCTAAGACCCAGGCGGTGGCGGTGATAGCAGTCTTGGGGAAAACCATTGTGAAAGAGTGTCTGAGAAGCGAGAGCAAAGAAGTTGACGAGTCTAAAGTTGATGAAGCTGAAGAAGGAGAGATAGAGAGAGAAAGAGCAGGCAAGCTGAGAGATGAGCTGTGCTTGGTGAAGAGAAGAGAGAGGAGGAAGATTGCAATGAGGAAGATGACGGGCCTAGATATAGATTTTTTCAAACTTGGTTAGTCGATGGCCCTAAATCAAGGGTGATTTGAGTATGACGTTCTCCACTAGTAGGTACAAACAAAAGGTACTACTATAGCGAAGCAGAGGAAAGAAAAGGAAAGGAAAAGCAACGATGCTCAGACACCGTGGTGTGGTCTCATTTGAGAGCCGGTCGGGATGGATGAAGTCATGGATTTCAAGAACGGGCCGACTGGAAAAGACTCAGCCTGGCCTGGCCTGGCCGGGGAGGGGCAAGAAAAAGGACGGGCGGCATTGACTTGAGGTTGCCATGATGGGTGAGTGTGGACGTTGATGGCAAAACAAGGCAAGAACAAGGGGGTAGGGGCCTTGGAGAGGAAGGGTAGAAGGGGATATCATGGATGATAGTTTGGATAGTATCGTGGTGTGGTTAGGTGTGGCATGACGACTGACGGTCAGGGGGTAGTGGACAGTGGACAGTGAACAGTGGGACTTGCATGTGTATGCTTAACTTGGCATGAACATGAAGTTGAAAACAGATAAAGTGACTGACTGTAGTGGGGAAGAGGGAAGATGGAAGAGGGGCGTGTAGCTATAATTGATGCCAAGTCACGGCGGCTAACCTACTTTGTAGGGTAGCCCCGAGAAGAAGACAAGGACAAGGTCGATGTAGGCTCAACCCACCGCCCCGAGAACACCGGGGTTTGGTCAAGCACTTGCAGGACCCGCCCATCTGGGGATATTCATTTTCTCATTTTCCCCAGATGTGCCCCAGATTTACTTGAGAGAACAAGGCCAAGCGTTGAAGAAGAGAAAAATAAACGGACCGATACTTGGTGTTGCTTCTCCAGGTCCATGGGTGTTTACCTGGAGAGGAGGAGGAGGAGGAGGAGGAGGAGGAGAGTTACATGAGAGGCCCTGGCATGCAGGATGTAATCTTGTGCGGCCGATGGGTTGCATGGTTGTTGTTTATGTTGCTGCTGCTGTTTATGATGGGGTCGGCGGAGTGAAGCTTCTTCTCGGATGGCATGATGGAAAAATAGAAAGTCAGAGGTTCAATATATCTACATGGCAAAAGTGGCATGGTGTCAGTAAAAAAGGGAGGTGCCTACCACTGAGGGAGGTGTGTAGGGACCTAGACTAAGCAAGTCGAGACAATAAAGGCAAAGGCTTCTTTGAAGATCACTGATAATCATAGTTGATAGGGACATGTACAAAGTAACAAGTTGTACAGGAGAGCAAGGAAGTTTGGGAAGGATATTTTGAGTTTGTATGGTTCATGTGAAGCACTACTACCGTGTATAAGGACAGTACGACAGTATCAGAGGACAGTCTGAGGACAGTCTGGGGATAGTACAAGTTACAGTACTCATGTATACTGTCAATGGAGGTGAGAGAGGGGGGAGAGAAGGGGGGGGGGTACCCATGGAAGCCCGAATGGTCAACAGCAAGAGAATGAGGCCGCGATGTTTTTTTTTTCCTCTCCTATGACTTGCTTGTTGTCTCTCGGAGATATCCAAATGAAGAATACGGAAGGGCCTCCGAGCATAAAGGATGTCGTTATCTGATGGGACAGGGGGACAAGGGGTGTATATGAAGTCGGGGCTTCTGTTCCTTGTATTTGCTGGGGAAGAAAGAGTGGCGGAGGAGAGGAAGAGGGACAGGATCAGGCAGGCTTGGAAATAAACTTTGAAGCATACAGGGTCAAAAGAGCCAGAAGGATCAGAAGGGTCAGTTGTTTAGTAGAGTAGGGACGGCATCTTCCAGATAGACAACTGCCTGGCAAATAAAAAGCAGAGGTGGGGAGGTGTACAAGGACAGTATAAACATCTCTCTAAGCCAGACATGTCCCGAGCTAGACATCTTCCAAGTCCGGAATAGCAACCAGCTTCTCCTTCCTTTCTCATCCTCTCTGACAGCCCAACTGACGATGAATAGAAGCCAAGCCAAGAGTAGCCATTGGCCTCGTGTCGTAGTAGTAACCAGAGGGGAGTTCGTTTCGGCGGTTCTCTAATCAAGCCGAGAATGGGGAATGTAAGGGCAGCATTGAGGGGGGGAGGAGGATGGAGTAGAGGAGGGTATGGGGATGGACAAAGTCACGTACCTATCAAGAAGGCAAGACAATGGTCGGTGTCGTCGATGTGAATCTAGGATGGATATTGAAGGAAATAAGCGAGGTATTTCAGGAGAGAATAGTAGAAGAAAGACTGCTTTCGGGCCGTTATTCGTATTTTGTGTAATGGATTTAGGCTTTATTGTGTAAACGGTGAAACCGGACCGTATGAGGTCAAGATTTACACGAGGAGATATCAGCAGGTACATGTAGGGTTACAGGCTGAGAATAACCCTATAGTTATCTAGGTACAGACAAGTCAAACATGATACAAAATATCTCTATTTTCTCTCTTTTTTTCTCCCTCATTTTATCCAAAACTCTCTTTATTCTCCCCCGGAATCCTCCTCAAAATCAAGTGACCTTTTTTTCGAGGGGTAATACGGCGGGACTTTTCAAAGTGCCGGAACAAGGAACAAGCTTTGAAAAAAGGCCAAGAAAAAAGGGAGAAAAAAGGGAGAAAAAAAAGTCTGGACAAGATGAGGGAGAGCCTATGATGGGTCATGGATAGCAGATACGGCCCGTGTGTAACAAAAAGTTGGAAGAAAATCACATGTTAAAAAGGAATAATAGACTTGGGTAGGAGTATGAGGCGAGAGAAACCGAACCAACACATGTCCATTTATGGATACTATTTCCGAACCTTGATACAAGGCCTCGAATATAAGGATTACAACTCTAGAGAAAAGAACAGAAGAAGAACAGCCGGGTCTAACCCTTACTGTCCAGTTCCAGTGCGTCTGTCCGCCAGTACTGGGGTCCCTCAGAAGCTAAAGCCTATTAGACAATGCATAGTTCATTCAACGAACCAAGCATCACCATCATGCCACCCTTTCAGTCCTACTGTTGATCGTCATGTCGGAGTGTATGGTTAGGGTACATCTCTATTGTGGGTCTAGTGATATCTCTATTGATATCTCTATTGATATCTGGCTTGTTCCTGAAAGTAAAGTTTGGGAAAAGAAAACTCCCGAACCATGACCTAAAACAAGCAGTACCCCAAGATCTGACAGAAGAACAAAGAAATTAAACTAAATGGGAGAACCATAGAACTACAACTTGTGGGTTTCCCAATCCTTGAATACAGTCTTCTTGTTCATCCTCGGCATGGGACATGTGGAATGAGAGATAGTAATCACGCAACACTGTAAAGCTTAACATGAAGGAATCAAAAAGACAACGCACGACTCTGTAAACAAAGACCGGGCTTGGCTTCACTTACAAGTAAGTCACTGTGTACACCCACCCTCTTTCTCAAGGTCACACTCTCCAAGGTAACTCTGGGTCACGGGTCAAAGACAGCTGCTTAGCTAGACAGGGGGAGGGGAGGGGAGGGGGAATTGACAGAACTTGGACGGGACAGGGGATCTTTTGAACATGGAGGGGGGGAACTGGCCGCATGAGACCAGGCTTGGGCGTAGGTGGTTCGGAGAGACAGATATTGAAGAAATAAGAAACGTGATAACCCTTATGATTGAAGTAATAACCAATTATAGTATTTTGATGCAGTTGCCATGTGAAGCGAGAATCTAGAAGGATCCAACAATTCAAGAAAAAGAAAAAAAAGGCAACAACTTGGAGAGTAAACATGTCATGGTACTTTTGACTCCAAAGTCAACAGCCAATTAGATGCTTTGTCATTCTTTCCTTAGCTTAGCCGTTCTAATTAGGAAAGAGGTGGGTTACTATTTGCAATTGCAATGGCACAGGCCGGAAAAGTGGAGCATAATTGGAAGAAAGAAAAAGTGGAGACCATATATTAGAAGGAAAAAAGAAAAAGAAAAGTGGGGACCACATACTATGGATCATATACTACGGATCATATACTTGAACCTCGTCTCATCAAGGCCGCCCACAGTTTATCAAGGCAGACCGCTACAAAGAACGCTTTTTACCCTTACAGTTGTTGTCCCTTCAAAGCTCAGTAGGCCTTATTACTGACTTGGACCACAAGGGCAAGCTGATATCACTATTGCGTAATTACAGACGCCATTTTCTCCTCTCATCTTTTCTCCTCCCTTCATTTCAAAAAGGTCCTTTCTACCGTTGTCCCGCCTAGATCGACCTGGACTTGGCTGGTCTTCCCCCTCACTTTGATCGAAAACTCAGGCATAGGTCCACTCTGTCTGTGTCTCTGCTTCTACACACACACTCACACACACTCACACACAAGGCCTCGTCCCCCCCCCCTACACCATCTACCCCAATAACTCTCATCCAATGACAACCTCTTCCCCTCCCCCCTACCAACCCCAGCAGCAGCAGTCCCTGCCGTCGAGAAAGGCCGAAATCTCCCCCTTGCCCGTCTTCTCACCAGACCTTTACGAGCGTGCATGGTGCACCATCCCGCATCCCACGCTGCCCATCGCCGCTACCGCCCATGCCAAAAATGTCACCGTCTTCTCCCTCACTTCCATGGCCAAACACAGCGCCTTGAGCGGTGGTCACTCCCGTTCTATTCGCTCCCTAACTTGGAAGCCCAACTTGGGCCCTGATGGCATGTGTCTGGTCACTGGTAGTTTTGACTCAACTGCTGGTATCTGGCGCTGGGAAGATTTTGCCGAAGAGGAACTAGAACGCGAAGTTACCCGGGACACCGGTAACGACCACTCTGATAGTGACAAAGAGTGGGTGTTTAGTATTGTTCTCCAAGGCCACGACTCAGAGATCAAGTCGGTTCAATTCTCCCCTTCTGGCGTCTACCTCGCCACCTGCAGCCGTGACAAGTCCATCTGGATCTGGGAAGACATTGGCGCCAACGAAGGCGACGACGAATGGGAGACCGTCGCCGTCCTCAACGAACACGAAGCCGACGTCAAAGCCGTTGCCTGGTGCCCCGATGTCCCCGCCCGCAACGCCCGTCGCAGCTACTCTAGTGAAGTCCTCGCTAGCGGCAGCTACGACAACACTGTTCGTATCTGGCGTGAAGACTCTGATGGCGAATGGGTCTGCGTATCGGTGCTTGAGGGCCATGAAGCCACTGTGTGGGGTCTTCAGTGGGAGACAAAGCCACGGGTGGGCGACAAGTTTCCGCGATTATTGTCATTTTCGGCAGATCGGACAGTGAGAGTTTGGGAATTGCAAGAGGGTCCAGATGAGGCGGGGCCAGATGAAAGTTTTGGAAGTGCCTTGGGGGGGATTCCTAATACTATGCGACGGGCACTCCGGGAGACATGGAAGTGTGTGGCGGTTTTGCCACAGGTGCACACACGTGAAGTGTATTCAGCGTCATGGAGTGGACTGACGGGGCGGGTGGCTACAACGGGTAGTGATGGGCGGATTGTGGTGTATGAGGAAGACAATGAAAGCAGCAGGGGTAGTAGTACTGGGGCTCCTGCGGCTACTAGGGCTCCTGGTGACATGGCGGTACCTGCACCTGGTGGACAGTCTGAGAGTGAAAAGAAGGATGGGGCCGGGTCTGGGGCTGGCGTGTCCTCGGCGGGGTGGCGAGTGGTCGCGACATTGGAGCAGGCGCATGGGGCATACGAGGTTAATCATATTGTGTGGAGTCGGCGGTTTGACAAGGAGATGGCCGGGGAGAAGCGTGTGCGAGAGATGTTGATTACTAGTGGTGATGATGGAGTGGTGAGACCCTGGGCGGTCAGTGAGACGGCTTAGTGGGTGTATTTAGATTTACATAGACATGAAAAGAATATGTACCCCCAAGATATAGTGTAGTAATGGCGGGAAGCCAAGTGTCCGATGTCTCTCCGGTGTCTGTCCAGGACCAATGAGCTATTATAAAGCAGACTCCAATACTCTTTTTAGTTGAGTTTATCCAATAGGATGTTGACCTTGAGCAGTGTCTAGGACAACCCCCCCCCCCC
>MKGJ01000449.1:0-20131 GCA_002018255.1 Bretziella fagacearum | reverse complement strand
CCCTCCCCTCCCCCCTCTCTTTCATGGTCACTTCGTATACAAACGCCTTGAGCAAATGGTCAAGGTGTGTAGCTATCCTACTCTATACCAACATATCGGATCCGAACCCATTCCATGTCCTGCATGTTGCATGTTCTCATCCATATTAAATCCATCTCTCCAGAAATGTCAAGGCGGTGAGCACCCAGACCCTCGGGATCGACCCAGGACCCGCTCGCTTGGAAACCCGTTAGTCCCCGACAGCCAGCACTGTAAGCAACCACCATCACAAATGTGCCCACTTCCTATAATACGCAAAAATAGAAGAGAGATCTGTTGTTTGTTTCAACTGTCCTTGATTCCAGGTCTTCCTCTCATCAACCCAAATGACCTCACTTCAAATTTCCCACCAGCCAACTCGGCGCAGACATCCAGCCATCAATTCCGTCTTTCAGTCTAGTTATAACCACCATTGTAACCAATATTATAGCTGAGTACTTTGGATCATTAGTACTTCTCTCCCCCCCCCCCCCCCTACATAGGCGAGACCCGCCAACTGCAGCTATTTTACCCGCCGGTATGATATAGGTTAGGTATATTACTGTTGGATGGTTGCCCAGAAATCTGCCATGAAGGCCCACCAAGATCCCTCTCAAGGTATTTTCTGACAATCATGACGATCATTGTTCGGTATTACAGCATGTCCGTATGCATGGACTGGGGGCTACTTGAATTAGCAGCATTGATTGATTGCCTTAATATCCGAGTCACATTATCTGGAGGCTGGATTACTATCACATACGTCCGTAGGAAAGAGCGGTCTACCTCGATATTTGAGACATGAACGGAATCCCAAGTGTCTGGTTCGGTGGGCTGACAGATTCATTACTCCATGTATTTCTGTAATTGTCAAACGACAAACTGATATGCTACCTGTTGCATGGTATTTGCCCGGACACCGAGAGTGCGGTGGATAGCGAATGGGACGGGACGGATGTAACTTTTGGGAATAAGCATGCAGCAGGGTGGAAGCGATACCACAGGCCCGGGACAGGGTTAGGGTCTGGTTTATCGAGTAAATGAACCCCCACTTAGTTACATTCAAAAGATAAAGAGCTCCACTGAGTAAGTGCCCGATCCAACATGATGAATATTGAGCCTCACAAAAAGCCTAAAACCGCCCCAAGGAGTAGCTACCTGCTTGCTCTTCCATGAGTCCTCGTGACCTCCCCACATACCACCGCTCCCCCCAAAACAACCTGATCTGATGGCTGTTCTAGATCTTACAACTGATTATAGTAGACCAAAAGCTGAATGATTGGCCCGGCTAAAGAGAGCGGTTGTATGGGTTACGCTAAAGGATAAAAACAACCATATGTTAGCATGGTACATTCCTTGCTATAGAGTTCCAGGCTAAGATGCAAGTACTCTTTTATTATGACGGGATCAGTAGTTCCGCTATATAAATTTGAAACGGTAGGTGCGCTTTTAAGAACCGCCCGTCAAGAACGGTAGTTGCGTTGCGCGTTTATATCCTTGTTTCAACTATATTGTTTGTTGTACATTTATCACGATTCAATAGCCATCCATGTACGTAAGTACTTGCATTTTTAGGCTCATATGCCCCCGCCCCCATACAACCTGTCATTCCCCGAGAAATATTCCCCTTTTTTTTTTCTAATTTTTTTTTTCTATTTTTCCTACTTTTGCTAATATTAAACATGCAGCTCTGGAGGAAGGAAATTTTCAATTGGTCATGAGATCAAAGACGCATGGTGTGGCGTGTTTAGGCGGCCTGAAGAGGGGAAGGAAGCATGTTGGCGTGCCGATGGAGGGCGGAAGTGATACAAAGGACCGGGAAGCTGTAGTTATAATATAAATGGCAGTTGCCATGTTTACAGAAACATTTGTTCTTTCTATCTTCATCACCGTCACTCATGACCTGGATTTTGGGACAACATATTCTAAACCATACATCCATCAACTCATTAACCCCAATTCAAGAACTCCGTCACAATAATATCCAGCTACAATGACCGATGGTAAAAGCGCAAGTTCCAACCCTTGACCCTCGTCTCTCTAGTTACATCCCCCACCCACTAACCAACCCTCCTCTCTTTCCAGAACCTTTCGTTCATCCTGAACAAACCTAATGACGTCGAATACGCCGAACGTCCCATGCCCACCCTGACCTCGCCCACCGACGTCGTCGTCTTGGTCGAATACACCGGCATCTGTGGCTCCGACATCCACTACTGGTCCCACGGCGCCATCGGCCACTTCATCGTCAAATCCCCCATGATCCTCGGCCACGAATCTGCCGGCACCATCACCGCCGTCGGCTCCTCCGTCACCCACCTCCGCCCCGGCGACCGCGTAGCCATCGAACCCGGCTACCCCTGCCACCACTGCCGCGCCTGCCTCGGCGGGAAATACAACCTGTGTCCCGGAATGGTCTTTGCTGCGACGCCCCCGCACGATGGCACGCTGACGGGCTTCTGGAAGGCCCCTGGGCATTTTTGCTACAAGTTGCCCGACAACATTAGCACGCAAGAGGGCGCTATGATGGAGCCGTTGGCGGCTGCCGTGCATATTACGAAGCAGGCTAATGTTAAGCCGGGACAGAGTGTGGTGGTTATGGGGGCGGGTCCTATTGGGCTTTTGTGTGCGGCGGTGGCCAAGGCGTACGGGGCGTCGATAGTTGTGTCGGTGGATATCGTGGAGAGTAAGTTGGAGTTGGCCAAGAAGGTGGCGGCTACGCATACCTATCTGTCGCAGCGGGTGTCGCCCGAGGAGAATGCGCGTCTTTTGATTGAGCAGTGTGGATTGGATGGTGGTGCCGATGCGGTGATTGATGCGTCGGGTGCGGAGCCGTCGATTCAGGCGGCGCAGCATGTGGTCAAGATTGGTGGCACATATGTGCAGGGTGGCATGGGAAAGTCTGATGTCACGTTCCCGATTATGACCATGTGCATCAAAGAGGTGACGATGAAGGGAAGCTTCCGGTATGCGGGTGGGGACTACGAGTTGGCGATTGAGCTGGTGCGGACGGCCAAGATTAACGTCAAGTTGCTAATCTCGGAGGTCGTGCCGTTTTCAAAGGCAGAGGAGGCGTTCAAGAAAGTCAAGGAGGGACAGGTTGTCAAGGTGCTTATTGCCGGACCGAACACGACGGCTTGATAAACAAGTGCAAGGTTGCAATTTTTATTGATTGATAATGATGTGAAAAAAACAAAAAAATTGTGGTGATTAACACCACTTCATGAATCCCACCAATTTAACGCCAGGTCAATATGCCGAACAAGAAAACAACCCAAAAGGTAGATACAAAAAAGAGAATGAAGCCTTGGTGTGTGCGTGTGTAGTGTGTGTAAGCCAACATGAGTGGCCAGCCAACTTTGAATGTGTATAAGATAAGCAGTGTGAAATGATAAGAGCAAGGGAAACGGAGAGGGAGGCAAAAGGAAAGAAGAATTAGCAAGCCTGCCTGCAAATATAGCAATGATGATGCTCGCATCCATGCCAAAAAAGACAAGACGGCTATATAAAGTGGAGAGAGAGGTTGATAACTAATGTTAAAGCCGTATGATGATGTCATATTGACCGGGCTATAAATGCCAGCCGGACAACCGGAACTTGTGAAGTGACGTTTTTTTTGGTTTGTTTTGTTTCTTTTTCTACCGGGAACGAGCGTGTAACATGCCACAACCTGGTGTGTATGTATGTGTAGTTTGGAGAACAAGAGTCGTGTTTAAGCACTGTGGCGGGTCTTCTTCTCGTCAATGCGGCGCTCCTCGGCGGCGACCATGTCTATAAGAAAAAAAAAAAAAAAAAGATTATCAATATTAGTAACATATTTTTATGACTCATGTCGGATATTACTGTAAGCTTACCCTTCCACAGGTCCTGACCGACCCACTCCTCCTTGTGGACGCGCTTCTCAATGAGATGCTGGTGCTCGGGATCATTAGGATCCAGCACCATGACCGTCTCCCAACGGCCAGAGCCATCCTTGGCGTCATTCATTTCAAAGGCCGCCGTGGCAATGACAACGGCAAGAGTCAGACCCTGCGCATACATACGGGCCTGGACCAGCTTCTGGGCCGGTGATAGGTAGGGCGAGCGGCCAACAATAGCCATGGCAACACCCATGGACGCCAGCCATGAGGCAAAGACTATGGGGTAACGGTTCTCACGGCCCCAGTCCATGAGCTTCTGCTGGGTGGTGCGGTTGGCGAGGTAGGCCTCGTTGGCGATAGTGGACGAGTTCTTGTAAAAGTTGCGGGGGTCGCGTTCCTTTTGGAAGCGCATAGAGTAGCGGTCGGCGTTGATGATGGCGCCAAAGGTTCCGGTGGAGGAGACGAGGAAGGCACGGAAGGGGACGGTGAGACCGCGGAAGGCGGCGTAGCGCTTGTTGCAGAAGGCGACACCGGCGAGGCCGCCAAGGGTGCCGACGATACCACCGATGGTACCGCCCCTGAGGACCTGCTCGTAGTGAGCATCCTCTTCTTCCTTGGTGAGCAGCTTCATGGTAGAGGTTGGCCGCGGTTTGTAGTGGGTGGTGCTGTTGCGGGGAGGGGGGGTTAGTTGGCGATGATGGATCGATCAGCGATAATTCGACGGTAGTGGATGGCTGATATAGAAACGCAAGTTTCTCTATGAGGCTAATCAAGACAACTGAGAATCTCAAGAGAGAAGAATGAAGATGTAGAATGAATAATAATGATAAAAAAGACCAATCAAAGAGCAAAAAGAGGATGGGAGAAATTGATCAGTTCCAAGGTTGCAGAGAGATGCCTGGGGTTTTAAATAATGTTGATAAAAAAATGTGCGTTGCGCTGTATCCTTTGCTTGCTAAAAGCTTGACAGTATAGTGGAGCAGCTAAAGAAAACGGCAGTAGACTGCGCTTAGGCCAAAAGCGGAATTTGCGTGATGCTTTTATTGTTCTGATTTTTTGGCCGGAAAGGAAGGAAGGAAGGAGGCGGGCAGGGTTAATTTTAGTTTGTGCCTGACGAGGCGTCGAAAAAAAAAAAAGAGTTTCTGGTGGAATTGAAATTTGATTTTAGAAGGGTAGAGCGCTATAAGTTGAAAGTGAACAGGGGAGTTTACATCAGCTGATGAGGAATTTTGGTACGGTGAAAGATAAATGCCAAGATAGTATATGTATGTAAATATCATTATGAACATGAACAACCAACTCTAGTAGTAGATGAAGTGAAAGAAAAAATAAAAATAAAATAAAAAAATAGGAATAAAGCGTATATCCTCCAAACTTTTATCAACTCATTCACCGACCAAAACCTCTTCCCTTTTCACGCTTTCCTCTGCTCATTGACTAGCACTAAACACGCACTAGACCCCTCACCATGGTCTGACACCGGCCTGAGAGTGTGAATTTCTCACCCACTTGTCCACTGATGTCATGCCCAATTGCCGCTGTATGGTTCCAGAATTTCCCAGAACTTCCCATCCACGGCCCATTGATTGGACGAGTTGGGTTGAATGCTTAATTTTTTTTTATATTTCTTGATCAAAGGCTAGATAGATATTGATCAATTTAGATAACCGGTCTCCTCCGAGATAAGTCCGGAGCGCGCATATCATGGAGTTTAGTGTTCACACTGTATGTGTTGGTGAGTAATACACATACTATGACAATGTCCTCTGTTATGAATACACACTGTTTGGATTGTTCCGTATTTCCTCCGATAACCAGGTCATTTGCAAGAAGTCATTTGGCCAGGCCGACGGCAACCACGAGCATCATCAAGAATTTCATGTGTCAACTTGGGCATCGTCCGTTGACTTGTAGCTCCATCACGATACATGATATACATTTCAACTGTTGATATTGCATCATCTCTAGTATTCGTGTTCGTGTTGCCTATTAGATCTCCGGGGGGCTACTCTCCGCATCTCTTGTTAAAATAATCGTGACCCAAATGAACCTCGTTTATTAGGCTTCTTCTTACCATCCTACTGGCCAGTTCATAGCCTTGGCCGGAACTTTCACCATCCGTGACGTACGAGGAATCGGAACCAGCCGAAAAGCACGGGTCCCAGAATAGTATAAAAGAAATGCCATGGTACGCGAGGGCCTTGGGGGATCGATCACAACATGCAGTGCAAGTTTTCCCCTATTTTTTTTTTTTCTTTTCATTGGCCGCGGAGAGTTCATGTGAGTAGGTACATAAAGAGGGAGATATTTCCATCAGTTAATACTGTTTGGCTTTTGTATTATACTTGCATAAGCATAGTAGATTTCGGGTTGACGGTGGGCTAGCTAGATGCTTAGATACAGGAGATGCTTTACATACTTTGGTACAATACTTACATAACAGGTGGCAGAATTATAGTAACATGGGCTACAGAACAGCAAATCAAATTACACAAACTATTTTAATGTTTTCAGGGAGGGGGGGGCTCAATGATTGGCTAAAGATCTCGCGGTAACACTTACATACACGGTACCGATGGAACAATGGCTTAGAACCCAACTTGTCTGTCACTTTACACAACATTTTGGCTCTACTTATGGAAATTCCCAAAGCCGCAATCCCATCCAACGAGCATTGCACAATTTTCACATCTCCTCAATACATGTGTTATAGGCAAACCTTATTCCGGGTAGTCCCAGGCTTAGTGTGTGTGTGTGTGTGTGGACACGGATTTGATAGGAGACATTGGGCTGAATATACAAACCCGTAACCCTAGACAAAAAGAGTTAGGGTCATAGTCCATGATTCACACTCACTTACCGAAGCAAACCCCACTTTAACTACTCCGTTTTTGTCTAAAGATGGCTGGCCCCCCACCCTCCACTATAGCTTCTAGAACAACGCACCTCAACCATCATCTGCGGCCTCCATTTTGTTCCAGTGATCTGAGCCCATCGCATTCCAAACTATCTCACTGACTAGGCCAGTGTGATATCTACTTGGAATGCATCGATGTTGAAGTGGCCGGTGCATTGTGCTCTGGGAAGTTGGTTAGCTACGACAAGAAAGCCTGTGTGTCTATCTTCCCGATCCGGCTTCTCCCGATCCGGCTTCCCGATCCGACAGTTGTTGATATCCACTCACCATCACCTAAACTAATCCAACACCCCATCGATCACGAAGCAAAGCCGCCCTCTTCCTCCATCGCTTCGTTGAGGCGGAAGAGCCTAAATCCCTTCAAGGACCAGGCTTCCCCTGCACACCTGCCACTTTATACCACACGGGCATATCCTCGACACCGCTAAAACCCCTCTTGGGAGGGGGGAAACCATGAATGGTCAGCTAAAAGCTATCTTCTTTATAGATGGTTATAGCAGTGGTTCTGGTTGCTGTTACATATTTTTTAATCGCTTCACCGCCATACAGCGATGTCATGAAACGTATCGGTTTCTTGGATGTTTTTGCTTGTGGGGGAAATACATGTTATCTGCACAAGTGTTGATGGTTGGAGGATTGGAGATCTAGCGAGTAAGGTTAGAGCGGCTGGAGGAAGGCTTGACTTTTTGTGTTGTGCAGATTATACGTTGAAGTTTTGATTGTGAATTGTGACCCTGAGCTGCACAATGGTGGGGAGCCCCCTGTTGCTAACTGGATAGTCAACGACCAATCACTTTATACATTTACATGTATAAGTTGTCCCAAAATCAGACATCACCAAGTGCCCTTTGAAGAGATCCTGCGAGTAGCACCTCGCTAGCAATGTCTTGAACCAAAGGGATACTGACAAGAATCCCAACAACTCTTCTCATGCCTACAAAGACCACAAACTTCCGGCATCCATCACATCCAAGGCTAGGCCCGTCACTTCTTGATCCCATCTGTTCATATCCAACTATCCCGTAACCTTTCTTTCCTTCATCGTAGCCTTGTAAGTCGTTGGATCTCGTTCCACCTTGCTATAGTCCATGACCGAGGAACTGGGCTACTCCTAAAGGATATCTAGCTCTTTCAAACATCTGGAATCTCTGTCTAGCTTTTCTACGCCGTAACTTTTAGGTATTCCCATTCTCATCCTCGCAACCTATATACTCGTATCGTGTTTTTGATCCCGTGTCCGTTCGAGTCCAACTTTGTCTTTCTGTGCGTATTGGCTGCCGTCAACTTCACCGTCAATTTTAACATCAGTAGTGGCGTTAGTTTAGCACTTGAGCTCTGCATCATTACCACTTGTCTTTTCGTTAAAAACCCTATCTAATCTTCTAAACCCACATCTTCTATGACTGCGCCCAGAGGGCAACATCACCAATGGAACAGCAAGATCTAGAGCGTAAGTGTTTCCATATTCGTACTACTAAAACGACAGCCCTTGGACTAGATTGATGATACTACATCAAATATCAATGATTATTTAATCAATATATACCATGTATTCACCGCCCAATACATAACAAGACCGGAATCAGGCTTATCAGAAAAAGAAAACGCCGCCAAACCCAAATAGCACTAGCGCCGCTTTCGACTGAGGAGGCAACACACAGTCCATACCACTGTATGTATACTGTTTATGCACGGTTCTTCCTAACGTTTGCTTTGCTTCTAGTTCAATTGATTCCCCTCGTTTCACCATGCCATCCATCATCGCTGTCGTCGAACAAGCGTCCTTTATCCCCATCTTTTCCCGATATCAATTCACCTTCAAAATTATTGCGCTTGGCGGCATCTCCCCCGTCTTCGCTTATCAAATCGTCTTCTGCTGCAGTATCGTCACTTTCGCCCCATCAACGTCACTGCGACCACCGCCGCCACCACCACCCACCACCGTCATCCCACTACTGTGACGCCGCCGCCGCCGCCGCTGCTCGCATATCTCCCAAACCCTAACTTTTCGTTGTCTGGGTCAACAGATCTCCATTCGTCAAAAGAGTCGACTTCGTCCTCGGATCTATCCTTTTCTAACCCATCTTTGCTTGCGCTTCAATTGTCACAGTCGGCGACTACTTTTCCGAGCAAGCAATCTGTCGCCCAGTCCTCGCCTACAATCACTGGTCCTCCTGAGCCAGAGGCTAGTGTTTTTTTTTCGAGAGAGATCAAACTCCGATTCTCGCCTCATATTCTTTACCGCAGCACCCGCTCTTCGTCTCAACTCCGCCTGTCTCTCCCCGTCTCGATACTGGCCTCGAATCACTTGGTCCTCCGTCAATCCATCATATAAACCAAAAATACCCTCTTGAAGCTAGTCTTAACGAAATCGAATATAAACTTGGCTGCATATTTCCCGTCAACCGCCCCCCCCCTTTCCCCCAAACACCCCCAATATCTTCTATCCTGCCCACGACGAATTCAACAATCTCGATCTTGCCCACTTTATCAATACCCCGACCCCGCCGACGACGCGTCTATGAACTTTGCCGGCGATATGGATTCTTCAATTGGCCGCGCTCGCCAGGACTCATTTGTGAGTTCCGGCCCCAAGGCCATCGCCATTGGTGGTGCCAATGCTTCCAATCGCAACCGCCGTGAAAGCTTGGCCAACACTGGAAGCTTTATGGGTGGTATGAGCTGGACCGGTGGCATGTCGCTCGGTAGTTTCGTTCGCGATGAGTAAGTTCACCAATCAACCCACTGTGGGCTTCTCTAATGATTTATCATGTTCAAAAAGTGGCTAGTGAATCAAAACATGTTTAGCTAATCTTATCACTCTACTTTTTTTTTTTTTCTTTTTCAAAAGAATGGCCATGCACGGAACCTCACCCTTTGGCGCTCACCAATCACCCTCCGCCCACTCGTCCTCGTACCTACCAAAGCTCGAGGCCAATTTCATGAAGGACTTTCAATGCTGTGGACGTACTCTTGGCGATCTCCATGACTTGCTCCAGCACTATGAGGAGGCTCACACTAGCAACGCGAGTCCGAATGCCCGGAACACTCCCGCATTCTCTCAGTTTGCCAGACTTGGAGTCAATCCTGGAGTTTCAGGCCAAAAGAACATCAACGACATGAAGTCTCAACTCGGAGGTCTGCAACAGTTTGGCGGTCCCGCGCAGCTTGCGCAACAAGGTCGCCAGCTTTCCGGTCTCTCCGGTATCAACATGATGGCCCATGTCAACATGCAGCCCACCAGTAATCTGCAGTCAATGGCTTTATCCGAAGACCTTGGTGATATTGGCGACATGGAAATGGACGATGCTGTTGGTCACATGGAAATGGACGACCCGCAGCAACAGCAACAACAACAACAACAGCGAGTTATCCAGCAAACACGGCAAATGTTTGGCCAAGGAGCCGGTCGCCCCCAAATTCATATCAACTCTTCTGGAATCACCCAAGGCTTGCGAACATCACAGCCCACGACCCCTGCTGTACAGAGCTTTGGTTTGCAACATAACCCCACCGTCTCCTCCGTAAACACTCCTACTCTTAGCACTCAGTCTGGAGGCGGCATGTTTCCTAAGCGAGCACCCGGTCAGCCCTTTATCCAACCTACTGGTATTGGCGCCGATGACCTCTCAATGATGGACCAGGATTTCTCTGGCATTGCGCAAAATATGAACGGTGCCGGCGGTATGGATCTTGGTAATTTGGGTCTTCCGGAGGATGGAAATTGCATTCCCAACCCCGGCAAGAACCTCAACTCGGGGGGTCTGCTAGCCCACCAAAAGATTCTGCTGGCGCAAATGGCCATGGAGCAGCCTGATTTCCAGAGCAAGGCGCCCTATCTCCAGCGTTTGGGTCTTCTCCCTGAGGAAAACAAGCCATTCAAGTGCCCTGTTATCGGATGTGAAAAGACTTACAAGAACCAGAACGGCTTGAAGTAAGTATACCATTACCAAACCCACTAATCATTACCATGTATCCTTTCTTTATATTAACAGTCTCTGCCCAGGTACCACAAGATGCATGGACACCAAAGCCAGGTTCTTCACGAAAACGAAGACGGTACCTTTTCCATTGTTGACCCAGAGACTAGTGCGCCTTATCCTGGAACTCAAGGTATGGAGAAGGAAAAGCCGTACCATTGCAACGTGTGTATGAAGAGATACAAGAACTTGAACGGTCTCAAATATGTAGGTCCCCCCCCCCNNNNTTTTTTTTTTTTTTTTTCTTGAACTAATTCCCCCGTTTCAATGTGAAACTTACTGACACGCCGGCTCTCAGCACCGCAACCACTCACCCTATTGCAATCCTGACCTCACGCAGGCGGAACTGCTGGCTATGACGGGTCTCAACATTGCCACCATGAACCAACAGCCCATTCAAGAGATGCCGCAGCAGCAAATTCCCGACATGAACATGTCAGATTTGCAACCGATGCAGGAGTAATGGGGTTTAGGGAGTGTTACTTTTTGTTGTTGTTGTGTCATTACGTGTGTGAAATTTGTCTGGGATTTATGGCGTTTTTCGTGATATTGGGACTTTTTCTTTTTCGGAGGGTTTTTTTTTTTTTTTCTTTTTTTTTCTTCTGTATCTCTCTCTCTCTCTCTTTCTCGATCTTCTCCTTCCTTGGTTTTTTTTTTGCCTTGTCTTGTTTTACTTTTTCTGTCATCATCATCAGCATCCGGGGCATTTTTTATCTAGACGGGGAGATCACAAAGGCTATGACTTTATCTCATCATCTCCAGTCATCTTCCTGAATACCCCCCCATATTTGAGTTTTTTTCTTCTTCTTTTTCTCTTTGTATCTTAGTCATGTATTTTGTCAAGTCATGTCCATTCAACAGTTGTAAATAGTAAACTGTGAGATGACAAGACTTGAGAGTCTATTGTATGCTTCTTTTTTTTTTTTTTCCCTGTGTTATTGGCCTCTGTGGATTGGCGCTTGATGGTTTGATATGGCGTTGTATTGTGGCCCGGAGGGTTTTCGGGGTTCAATCTGGCAACTGACGATATTTGGCGTTATCTTATATTCGTAATCCATTTTAGCCTAATGGTTGGATTACCAATTCTAAATAAATAGATCAAAATATGATATTCACGTTACGTATCGGGCGGGATATATCAATTACTACTGATATCAACCAACATAGCTTGTCTCCAGTCACCATGTCATAATAGTATGAAATCATTATCTTGGTGTTCCTCGGATTGATTCCTGGTTTACCTGTTTTCAAACCATCATCTTCCACCTCTAAATACCCTCCCCCATCTACCTACTCCTGATTTCACTCAACATCCTCATCCTCGTCACCATCCGTCTGCTGACTACCCACACTTCCATCCCTCCTCTGATATCCCACCGCCCCATACCTCGACCCCCTCAACCCATCCACTAAATCCGCCTCATCCCCTCCCAACACCCGCCCCTCAGTATCAACTTCCTGAGACAACTCCACAAGAGACATCCGCGGCAACTTCATAAACGAATCCGTCCTCACCACCCGTCCCCAATGCTCCAAGCAAAATTGGGCCGCCCGTTTCCGTAGCCACCCCTCATTGGCAAGCCAGGCCGAATACCAAATGATGCACGCATGCTGGATGTCTAGTTCCTTACCTAGGCGGCTTACACAAATGTTGCGCAGGTGAGGGATGCCATAGAGGTTGGACATGACTAGTAGGCCGGCAACAGTATCGAGGGCTGCAGGTTCGCCGGTGGGGTCAGCAAGCATGGTGTCGGTGTAGAGATAGAGGATGAATGCGCGGACGATTGCGTAGGGTTCGGGAATGTGCATTTTCTTGGTGTGGAATTCCGCCATTTGGGCATTATACATGCGGAAGAAGTGGGGCCAGCGGGTTTGGAGGATAAGACGATGTACGTGGATGGGGGCAGAGATTGTGGGTTCGGCGTCGGGCCAAAGGGCTTCGCCGTGAATCTTGCTGCCCATGATGAGCATGTCAACGTCGTTGTCGTTGTCGTCGGCGATGGCAGTAATGATGAAGTCGGAGGTGGAGGGGTCATCGAAGAGGGTAGCCAAGTCAGAACCTAGACCTTGGGAGGGGGCGTTGCTGATGGAGCGAGCAATTGATAGAGGTCGGGCTTGAATGTCTTGTTCGGATGCCGTGTCATGGCCTAGGATGCCGTATCGCCTCAGGTCGATTTCCAAGATGTTACTACATGCCCCTGGTTAGTCTTCAACCCGTCAAATCATGGCTTATCAGAATAGGCTTCACCTGAGAAACTCTTCCATAACAGTCGGACCAGTATCCATATCCATTTCTGATTCGCATCCCAAAAGCCAAGCCTTTGTGCCATCTTCGTTTATGGTACAATAATGCCAGCGGTATCCAGGTCTAAAGATCTCGTCACCATCAGCCAGCTTCTGCCACCGAAGTGATCCAAGATCAAGAGCTGATAATGAGCACTGATTCGAATTGAGAGTAGCAGCTGGTGACTGAAAATCAAGAATTGATCCTCCCGAATACACATGAAAATGTGATCCCTGACCTTGTGATGGGATGCCTGGGCCCGAGACGAACTTTAGAGAGGACACTGCGCCGGGAGCAGGCGGGGCGTATCCCATAGTTTGGAACGATGGGGGATTCACTTGAGCCGTCCTCGAGTTGGCCGCATACCCAGACGTCCCGATAGGCGTTTGGGGGTGCGAAAATTGAGGTCTCATCGATGATCGTCTTTCAATGTGAACAGGCGGGCTCTGGAAGGCCGGGTTTCCCTTGAGATCGAGCCAACAAAGATCACCAATCTTGTCCTTCCCCTCCCCAAGTCCACCAAAGACCCAAACCCGATCATTCCAGATGTAGGCCGAGTGATCATAACGGGCCACAAAGCGCCATGTCCGAGACCAAGTAAAGGTTTTCAAGTCCAGGAAGCAAATCTCATCGAGAACATAGCTCTCTCGGCCAGTAATTCCACCAATGATAAACAGCTTGTCTTCGTGCACCACGGCAGCATGGCGGGCACGACCGCGCGGAATCGGGCCGTGAATGTCGGGCTTGCGCCAATGTGCAGTCTTGATATCAAAGATGATCAGATCGGAAAGATAGGTGCGATGTTCATTTTCGCCGCCAAAGATGAGGAGTTTGTCGCCCTCGTACAGTGTTGCTGTATGGCCTGTGGATTATGTTAGTCGAGATCCACAGCGCATCCTAGATCTTAAGCTTGTTTTATGTGCATGATTACATCTCAAGGCTCAAACGTAGCCCGACTGGGCGTAATGTTTGGGGTGATTTTTTTTTTTTTCTTTTTTCTTTTTTCACCAAACACTATCAGAGCAAGATGGCATATATGTATGTATACCAATCACCAGCAAAAATACATTGACTCACCCATGCGTACGCCTGGAATATCACCAAAGTTATCCACCAACTTCCATTTTCTTGCCGCAAGATCAAGACACAAAACATGGTTGTAAACCTCATCAGTATACTGATCAAATCCGCCAAAGGCATAGATTTTGCTGTTACCGCAGTATGTCACTGAGGCGTTGACCAAACAAGCCGGTTGTTGGCCCTCGGTCTGTATTATGCGGGGCCGATAGCTGTCGGGACCGCCCGGATGTGATATGTGGTTCATGGAATTCGGCATGATATACGTGCTATTCAAGCCTGGTTCCGGAGTCTCAACTTCCATTGCGGTGGTCATATAGAATCGCAAGCTGATGCGTTATGAGGAACAGGAACAAGAAATGGGTTAGGGAGAGGTAGGTAGTGCGCGGAGGCGACCGAAATTGAACCACTTTGAGCTCAGACAATTGGGTTTGATGACTAGCCAAGGATTGGTTGTTGCGCTATGTTTGCGCAGTACCCATGATCTGCGAATATGTGTACTCCTGATTGATTTAGGACTTGACTTGACAAGCAGACTCTTTAGGGTTTGTATGTGTCGGTGTAGCAGGCTAGATAGTTGGTGTCGTCGGGCAGCTGGATCGCGGTAGTCATATATATGTAGTTGGATAACTGAGAAACCGATGCGGAGTTGAAATCAATTGGAAATGAAAATGTGAAGAGAAATGTGGAAATGTTAGTCGCCAGGATGACATTATTGTAGTTTGCAAAGTCTAGATGAGGTAAAAGAAAGAGTGTTTTACTGATTATTGATACTTCCCAATCCGGCTGGCATTAAAAGCTACCCAAAACAATAGGGTTAATACCAAGAATGCCCAGTATGCATATAATCACGTGCCCGCATAGATAAGATAGTTGCCATCACAACATTGTTGGCCAAGCTCCCCCATGTCAATACAAGGTACCGGACATCTCGACCTTCGCATTCTGCATACTCACATACATTCCCCTCTCCTAATCAACTCATCACTCCTTCAGCATCTCAAAATCTCTCCCATTCTATTAAAAAGCTTTTTTACAAACCATCTTCATCCTCACTATTGTATATTGCGACATATCCATCGACATTATTTCATCGCATTTCTTTTCCTGGCATTTCGACACAATGGCGGCAACTCCTGTCTTGTCCACCCCTATTAGATCGCACACCAAAATGTTCTCCAACCAGACAGCTGGAGAACGTATGCCCCTCACCCCCTCACCTCGCTCGCATAACAGCTCCATCAATTCCGAGTCGTCGCCCTTCACACCCGACATGCAGTCCAAAGGCCGTGGAAACCTGACTGCCCAACTCATGGCTGCCCGATCAAACAACCGCGACTCGCCCAAGTCTAACATCGCGGGCGGTGTCTCAACACCCCGTCGCGCTCTGGAGCTTGGCCTCTCCGACTTTCAGCTCTACGGCACTGGCCCTCGCACACCAGGAACTGCCAAGCCCAAAAAGGTTGTCCGCGCCAAGGCACCCAAGACAACCATTACCTATGGTGCCGACCGGTTCATCCCCAACCGTGGCGCCTCTTCCGCTATTGCCAATGCTGGTTCCAGCAAGATCGAGAAGCCTCGGACTAAGAAGTCGAGCCGCGCTACTGACGACGGCTCCGATATCCTAGCGACTGCCGCTGACGATGCGCTGGCTGCTCTCGATGGTCTCACAATCGAGGATGAGGAGGACTTTGTCCGTCCTTCACCCCGTACCGTTGCTTACCAGGACACACTGGCCAAGGCTTGTGATGTCGATCTTAGCACTCGCATTCTCCAGTTCAAGCCTGCCGCACCGGAGAGCTCCAAGCCAATTGACTTGCGTCAGCAGTACAACCGCCCCCTGAAGCCCACCACCAACTCTGCCCAATTCCGTCGCCGCATTGCCACCGCCCCTGAGCGTGTTCTTGATGCTCCTGGCCTTGTTGACGATTACTACCTGAACCTTTTGGATTGGAGTTCTGGCAACCAGGTTGCCATTGGCCTTGAACGCAGTGTCTACATTTGGTCTGCTGACGAGGGCACTGTCAATTGTTTGATGGAGACTAAGGCCGACACCCACGTTACTAGCGTGAAATGGTCTGGTGATGGTGCATACGTGTCGATTGGCCTTGCCTCGGGCGAGGTTCAGATTTGGGATGTTGCCGATGAGGTCAAGATTCGCAGCATGTTTGGCCACGAGAGCCGTGTCGGTGTCATGGCTTGGAACAAGCACCTTTTGTCGACTGGTGCCCGTTCAGGCCTGGTTTACAACCATGATGTTCGCATTGCTGAGCACAAGGTCGCCGAGCTTGTCTCTCACACCGCCGAGGTTTGCGGTATGGAATGGCGTTCTGATGGTGCCCAGTTGGCCACTGGTGGCAATGACAACCTTGTTTCGATTTGGGATGCTCGTTCTCTGTCCGCGCCCAAGTTCACCAAGACCAACCACAAGGCCGCCGTCAAGGCTCTGTCTTGGTGCCCCTGGAACATGAACCTGTTGGCCACTGGTGGTGGTGCATACGATCGCCACATCCACTTCTGGAACACTACCTCTGGCGCCCGCGTCAACAGCATCGACACTGGTTCTCAAGTCACCTCGCTCCGCTGGAGCCCTCACTACCGCGAAATTGTCAGTACTAGCGGTTTCCCTGATAATGCTCTGAGCATCTGGAGTTATCCTACCCTTGTCCGCAACATTGAGATCCCTGCCCATGAGTCTCGCGTCCTCCATTCTTGCCTGTCTCCTGACGGCCAGATGCTGGCCACGGCTGCTGCCGATGAATCCTTGAAGTTCTGGAAGATCTTTGAGAAGAAGGCTACCACTGCCTCGTTGTCGAGCATGTCGTCTGGCAAGGCCGAGATGACCAAGTCTTTGACTATCCGGTAAACAATTCCGGGAGTAGTTGTGTATAAGGGCAATCTCAATGTAGCATCGAGGTAATAGTATGATCAAAAGAGGGCGTGTCAGTCTTGATTAGTTATTTGATTTCCACTCATCAAGTCTTTGTAGACTTTTTTTTTTTTTTCTTGTTTATTCATGGATCATGTTTTGTAACAGCAGGCATTTGTCTTTTTTTTTTTGGAGTTTTATCTTGAAATTTTTTTTTGGGGGGGGGGGGATTCTTGTTTGGGGCGGTTTTGCTTCAATTTTTCAATTCATTGCGTTGTTTTTATATATTTGAATGTAGTTTGATGTCAAAGGGTTGATATGTAGTTATATCTTGAGGGTTTCAATCTTGAAACCCTCGTTAGGGTCTGATGACTAAGCTCATGTCTATTCATCGCCGTGGCGCGAACCCAGCCCGGACGATGCAGCCTTATTTTCGCCAGGCTGTGCTGCGATATTGGGATTCCTTTCCCGTACACATACAATTTGCAACCTCCAGTCTGCTCTTGGTCATTTCATCGCGAAATATCTGGCCGGACAACTCGACATTTTGATTGGTGGTTGACGTCATTGATTGGTTATTTTTCTTTTATTATTCGGTACAAAAAATATTCTTCTTTTTTTTTTTTTTTAATTCTATTTCCATTTGAGTTTCTTTTCTGGTCACGTCACGGAATTTTGCACGTCGCAGTCGGCCTTTTGGTCAACCTCTTCTGTACAAGTTGGCGCAACCAACGTTGTAAACGTTAAAAATTCGTTGCGACAACGGCCTCTACCCGAACACATAATAGAAATCTCGTTGCGCCCAAAAAAAAAAAAAAAAACTACAAGAGGCTGGGTCGGGCAGCAAAGACCTCGCGATAACGAATCCGAAAACCGTTGTAATCGAATCGAAAAAAAAAGATAAAATAAGGAAAGAAAAAAAAACCTACATCTCTACGCTGTCGGCTCAATCAGGACTTTTGTTGCAATCATGTCTAATTCCGCGGTCGGACACGTTTACGAACAGATCATTGATGATGTTATCAGCAGTGCTCGTGTAGACTTTGAGGAGAGCGGAATTGACGAGGCAACATTGGAGGACTTGCGCAAGGTAAGATTTCTTCTCCTTCGAGGATACACCCTCTCTCATCCACCCATCGTCACCCATTCTCAATTCGTCCATATATACTCAACATCAACGAACGACCTGATCACATTAAGTTTTGAATCGACATGGCGATGAAGTTGGATAGTCGTGGTTTGTCGTTGGCGAGATGGCCAGATGGCGATGGCGATGGCGATGGTGATGGCGATGACGATGATGGCAAACAAGGTTGGTGACAAAATGGTGGCAGTACGCTGGGAAAAACAAGGCAGCAAAAGAAGGGTGAATGGGGGAAGGGGAAATCCTGGGCGGCCCAAGGGCGGATTTTCCACCTTTTAAACCGGCACACTTGTTTCTTTGGCCATCCCTGATTGGCTGCATTTAGCCCCCACCACCTGGCCTGGTCGTTTATATATCAGTCAGCGCATTGGTGCATAAAACGCCAGGGCAGCAGCAGCCACTTTACACTTGCATCACTCAATTTGCTTCACTAAAAATCCCCGACACTTTATACCAGAACAATGTACTAACATGATTGAATATAACAGGGCTGGCAGGAAAAACTCACTCAACTTGGCATTGCCGAGTTTGCTTGGGATCCGAAGCCTGTCGAGCCGCCTGCGCAGCCTGCTTCGGCTGAACCCACCTTTGCTCCCATTGCTGCTCTCACTACCATCACATTGCCCCAGCCTAGTGATGGCTCTCAACTACCTCTTCCCGGCGGTCCCTACATCAAGCCCGACCCCGAGGCTTCCGGCCCCGAGCTGACCGGCAACTTCCAGAACGTTGCGGCCGCCCGTGCCGCCCAGCAGCTTCACAGTAACTATGGCGCTCGTGCTACCAACTCGATCAACGCCATTCGCACTGGAACTGCGGGCCAAGATGGTAACCAGCCGGGTAACCAGCCGGGTGGTCTTGCGTTGCCACACCCGTCACAGACAGATGGTGCTGCCGATGTTGCGGACGCCGAAGAGGATATTGAGGGTGTGTTGATGCATCGGCAGGCTGACGGCACACTGGCTGAAATGGGTCGTATGGATATTGACCGCCTGATACATAATCAGATTGTGGCTAATGCGCGAGCCATGGAGGGTGGTGGGTTCATGGTGCCGTTAAAGAAGGCGGCGCGTCGGAATCGCAAGGTGGCCAAGGCGGAGCGGTCTGTAGCGGGTGGGCAGTTTGACGGCCCGGATGATGATGATGATGATGATGATGATGATGATGATGATGATGAAGATGACGAGGATGCCATTAACTCGGATTTGGATGATCCGGAAGAAGCCGATAATGAGTCTGATGATGAAGATGATCCGTTGGGGCCGATGATGCTTTGCATGTATGACAAGGTGCAGCGGGTGAAGAACAAGTGGTATGTATCAACGCTTTCGTTTCGTTTCGTTTCGTTTCGTTTCGTTTCGGAGTGATGGGATTGAGTGAGTGGATTGCTAACAGGTTTTAAAGGAAGTGTGTTCTCAAGGATGGAGTGCTTACTGTCAATGGCAAAGATTACGTTTTCCACAAGGCTAACGGTGAGTATGAGTGGTAAAATATGTTCTCTGTGTGTAAGAATTGCAGAGAAGAAGGAGGCCTGTTCTATATTTTACATTTCCTGTTTGTTCCAACATACAGCACTGGGCATTCCTGTGTGGTCAGGTCACCCACCCACCATGATGGTACTAGTCCAGTGCTTTGTAGCTCAACTACGGGAGAGCGGACAGGATCCCGTGTTTTCTACAAGCTGTGGTCGTATGTGTGCTGAGTGGGTATTGGAGTTGGGGTTAATGGAGGGTTAGTTGTTGGGCACTGTGGTGAGAGGTATAAAATGGGTAGGAAATATTGGTTGCTGGGTAGATAGATATGTTTACCTGGGGGATTCGTGCACTTGAACTGCACTATAAATTCCATCACTTTGTGTACTTTCAACATCATCTTCACATTCTTTCTTTGTATCATCGCCAACATCATCTATTCCTCACGTGATTCCACATAAGAGACAAACTCGTCGTATACAGCCGTCCATTTCTTTGACTGACTTTCATTGG